>JAQQAE010005608.1:0-17456 GCA_029823295.1 Pseudamia nigra | reverse complement strand
TGTCAGATTCAAGTTATTTCTGTGACCATTGTGGGTTTTTCTGTCATTTACAGAGGGGTACCAACAATTTTGTCCACATCTGTACATGGCAGCAGTTCAGTGCATTTAGGTATGTAGACATGGTAGACATCGCCAACTGAAGTTGAAACTGAGCATGAGAATGAGGAAGTAAGGTGATTTACATGATTTTGAACATGCCAGATGTGCTTGTCTGAATATTTCACAAACTGTTGATCTACTGTAACCATCTCTTGGGTTTTACACAGAATAGTCTGCAAAAACCAAAATATCCAGTGAGCAACAGTTCTCTGGATGAAAATATCTTGTTGATGCCAGAGGTCAGAGGAAAATAGCCAGACTGGTTTGAGCTGATTGAAAGGCAATAGTAACACAAATGACCGCTTGTTATACTGTAACTGGGTAATGCAGAAGTGTACCCCTATACGTGTTCAGACCATTTGGCAGATGGACAACAGCAGCAGCAGATCTGACATTCCTGTCAGCTTAGAACAGGCACCTAAGGCTGCAATTCGCAGGGGATGAGCAAAAGTCATCAATAGAAAGGTGGGAAAATGTTGCTTTTCCTAGTGAGTCTAAATTGGATGTTATAGTAATGACTGAGCATAAGCAACAGCAAAGCATGGATCCATCCTACTTTGTATCAACTCTTCAGGCTGCCAGTGGTGGCATGCTTTGGGCTCTTTAGTCCTACCTGTACATTGTTTAAATGCCACAGCCTACATGAATATTGCTCCTGGCCATGTCCATCCCTTTATGACCACTATGTACCAGTGTACCCACTGAAGTGGCCGGTGAGTGTACTTGTGCCATTTTTACAAGTCCATTAAATACTTCTACAAGGGTACTTATAAAATAAAAATGTTTTTGATTTTTTTTTTAAGTTAACTTAGCTGTAAGCCTGTCATGCAGTCAGATTTCTCTGCCATATTTAGTACCTACACTGTTTTAAACTGAATATACTCCATCAGTTACAACCAGTAATGTAAAAATGTAACCTGAAATGTAAAATTTGCTGGAAGCCTGTAGTGATTAATAAATTAAAGAGATGATAATAAGGACGGGAAATGTGGAAGGACCTTAATGACTTAAAGAGCCATTAGCTACACATGCTTACAAGGTGAACAATTAAGATTTGACTTTGAAGGTATGTGATCCCAGTGGGGCATTGTGATTTAAGTTTTTTTTTAATATTCCTATCCAGTTGTAAAAAAAAGTCCCCAGACTTGTGTGAACACTTTGATAATTACCAGATGTAAAGGACATTAACACAATACTGAACACAGAGTACCACAGAACAACTTTAGAGCCATAACAGCCACATCTGTGAACTTCTTACAATCTGATCTTTTCTGTGTGGTTGGAAAATGACTTTGTATGTAAAACGGCTTTACACATATGATAACTTAATAGGTACTGGGGGTTTCGCTAGCGCAGCTTCTATTGGATAGCATAACAAAGACAGCAATTACTGCTCCATCCTCTTCCCGGAGCACGATGGGAGGGGGTAGAAGGTGCTTTCATATACTGGCTTGGAGGCTTGCTTCTAAGATGGGGTATGAGAGAGTTTACATGTCGCCAGCTGTTCCAAAGCTATTTTTTCCAAAGTAATTTCTCCCTCTAATTACAACAGAGCTGCTGTAACAATTGCTGTAGTTTGGAGCCAGTCACGCAGGTATAATCCCCCACTCTTCCCCGCCACCTAAAGTTTTCAATTTCTAGCCTACACAGTGGTGAGGAATATTAATCAGAACTCTGAATACTCCAGGCGACCAGCTTAAAAGACTTCTGGAGTTAACTGCGGTTTATGTTACAGACTTCACACCTCCTGTCTGATATGATCCGTGCTGGAACTTCTGCTGTAACACATGTTGGCTGTCTGATGAAGTGCTAATTTTGTTTTATCCCTTACAGCACAATATTGCAGGCTCAACATCTAGCCTGTAATTGTTGCTGTAAACACACAGTAACATTAAAACAGAGAGCATTATCCTGCTTCAGTGTACCATCACAATGCCATTTCTGGTCGCTCTCAGCCTTCATCTTCCTCGCTGTCCTTTATTCAAGGCGCAAATCTTTGCCATCCACAGACGACCTTCATTTATCCGTCTCATATTCTCATCGTCTGTCTCTTTTCTCTCTTTGACAGGCCTCTCGTTTGAGGCCATGTCCTCTTTTCACTAACAAGTCCCTATTGTGTCATTTCTGTCTATATGCACTCATAGGAACAATAACACCATTATATTTTTTTGATAGAGAGGGAAGAAAAAGGATAAAAACAGCATTTGAGGAAGAAAAACCTGATTTGGTTGCTAGTGTCCCCAGTGCACACTTGTTGGCTGAGAAAAAAATGACTTCTAACTATGGATGTTGATTAAGGAGACAAGTATACAAACCTCAATTCCAGTGAAGTTGGGACATTATGTAAAACATAAATAAAAACAACTCAATCCCAATACACCCCTTTGTCCCCTTACCCCTACCCCTTGATTTAGCACATTCACATGAAGGGGTAGGGTGTCCCAATGCTTGTGAAGTCCGAGAGGAAAGGCCAAGGGGAGAGATTTTTCCAGACCAGACTTGAAACGGACAGGTAGGAGAATTTTCCTGTAATTCTGTTCCAAATCACCGCCAAGACGGAGGCAAACCATCCTAAACAAAGCAGTGGTTCCACCAAACAAACAAAAGCTGCTGACAGCATGATGACTTCTCTTGAAAAGTTGTTGCGTTTGTTTATAGTGCCAGCGATGACTGCTGATGACCTAAGAGGTATCGAAGGGTTGTCCCATTTCTTAGGTGAACATTTCAACCCCTTCAAGGCGTGTGGTTTTCCTTCACAGAGTATAAATTCTGATTGCCTGCATGAGTTTATTTAGAACTGAAGAAGCTCCCTGGATAAGTTGCGAAACGTCTTCAAACCAAATTTCCAGTCCAGTCGACAGAAGGAAACCACCCGCCTTGGATACTATGACCTGGATGACTGAGAATCTTCAGACATTTCAACCTCTTCCACTTGCAGCCTTCTTTCAAGGGGTAGGGGGTGAAAATTATAAATTGGATTGGGCCAATGATTTGCAAATCTTTTTGCAAATCCATATTCAACTGAATATACTACAACAACAAGATATTTAATCTTCAAATTGATAAACTTTATTGTTTATTACTTTTCCACTTTGTATCTTTTTTTTTCATTTAACATTTATTTTACCATGTAAGTCAATTGAAAACCTGTTCTCATTTACAGTGACGATTTGGGACGGTGGCACATATAGAAACAGACAACCGTCCACACTCCATTCATACCTATGGGCAATTTAGACTGACCAGTTAACCTAGTGCATGTTTTTGGTTGTGGGATGCCCATCAGTTCATCTCCCATGAGCTCAGGCCCAGAGAAACCAGCAGAGTTTTTGGGTGTTGTTGATATGACTTAGACTTTGCATGGTTGAGTTTCAACTTGCACTTGTAGATGTAGCGATGAACTGTGATAACTGACAATGGTTTTTCTAAAGCATTCCTGAGCCTATGTGGTAATATCCTTTTTGAAAGAATGTTATTGGTTTTTAACACAGTGCCACCTGAGCGATTGAAGGTCACAGGCATTCAATGTTGGTTTTTGACTTTACCACTTACTTGCAGAAATTTCTCCAGATTCTCTGAATCTTTTGATGAAATCCTTAAATTCTTGCAATTGTACATTCTGAAACATTGCTCTTAAACTGTTAGACTATTTGCTCACGCAGTCATTCACAAACAGTGGTGGACTTCACCCCATCCTGCATCCTTGAACCACTGAGCCTTTCAAGGATACTTTTTATATCCAATCATGACACTCACCAGTTTCAAATTTACCTGTTCACCTGTGGAATGTTCTAAACAGGTGTATGTTGAGCATCCCTCACTTTTACCAGTCTTTGTAGTGTTATTCAGTTGAATATTGGTTGAAAAAGAATTTGCAAATCATTGTGTAAAACTTAAGCAGAGTACAATGTCCCAACTTCACTGGAACTGTAGTTTGTAGAAAGTGTTGTGACTTTTACATTTCGGGGTGCAATGTGAATAAATATACATATTTTAATTGCTGGGATTCATTGACCTTAAATATGACACAAAGAAAGTAACAAATGACCAGATTTGAGCATGTGAGCAAATGGAGGCTACCTGCACATCAGTTAACGTGTACCAGCTTCCTGAATGTTAACCTTTTCTGCTGGAAAGTGTCTATTTTCACTTGGTGCTAAAATGCATTAAAATGGAAAGCTGTAGCTGGTCATTCAATAATATAGTGGACTATAAAGACATTATGCAGGTGCCACTCCCGTCTCCAACACAACACTGGAAACATCTTACTATCTGCATTTTTTTCTTCTTCTCTGCTGGAGCTTCGCTGGTGCCCCAAGATAACATTGTTCATGTTTTGGCGTTTCACAATTTGGCTGTCTCTTAGGTGTAGGCAGTGTGGGGAAAAGAAGACTTGAAGGTAATGTTTGTGTATGTTAGTAGGACATTGTGGTTATAGAGCCTTGGTTATTGCGACAGTCATAATTTTTTCCAGGAGACGCACCATTTCACTGAAGGACAAACTATTATGACTGAAACCACTGGGTTTTTTTTTTTTTATAAAGGCTTGAATACAGCATTTAAATCTTCTGCGGTGAGAGTGTTGGTCTTTTTTTTTTTTTTTTCCCCAAAACTCCCCCGCCTTCTTGTTTTCCACTTTCATTCTCATTTCATGGATTTAATGATTAAGCAATGTTTTAGTTTTACGCAGTAGGTGAGGTAGATTAAGGTAAAAAAATTTGAGGATCTTTGAATGGATCATGTCCAAAACTACTACGGTATTCAAGATTTACACAACGACCCACAAGCTCATGTCATTCCTGTGGGTTTTAGAATTTTCCTTATCACTTTTCATGTTACTGCTGCTCCTTGTCTTTTATTGCGGTAGTAAAGTTTCTTTTCACTATTATTCCCTATCTGCATGTGTCCCTCTCCCTCAAATTCATTTTCTTTCTGGGTTACAATCTTCCACTTTATCGACGCACACTTCTCTGTCTTTCTCTGACTCTTTGAGCAAAGCCACGATAAGACTCGCTGGTTCCCCGTCTGCATTCCCTTCTCTTCATCCCCTCTTACATTAGTATGCTAACATTACATTGAGCTGATTAGATAGCCTGCTTCAAGGATGAATCCGCCCCCTGGTGGCCTCCTGCCTTTATGTGTGTGTGTGTGTGTGTGTGTGTGCGCGCTGAAGCCATGCTGCTCCTCCTAACAGCACCTCTGTTTTCAAAGTAAGGCAGGTTGTCTGCTTTTAAATTGAGACATAAGAACCCCTGCCCACATAGCACCCCACTTTTCTAAATTTCTGTGTAATAGCTAAGACCTCTGGGTACTCTTATTTCTGTACTTTCATTCTCTCGTTCCCCATCCACTTTTTTATTTTATAGTTTCCTTTGGTAATTTTGCCACTTTTTTCCATTTCTTCTTCCCCGTCGCTCTGGCCACTCATTATCCCTACTTCCTTGTCTCTTTACCTTCCAACCCTTCTTTCTGCTTCCATTCTTTTTACCCTTTCGTCTTCTGGCTCTCTCACTTGCTCTGTACTTCCTTTTCTTAGTGTGTTTTGGGGAACTGGCAGCCTGTACTGAGTAGCCTCCTTATGTTCTAATCTGTCTACACCCCAAGTTGCATCATTAGTCTCTGTAATGCTCTAATTTCTTCCATCACATCATGTTCTCTTACGTGCCTTTACTGTGTCGCAATGTTAAATTCTGCTTTGCATGAAACAAAAAACAAAACAAAGGATTATAGTTGTATTCAGCAGACATTGCTGTTTATTCTCCATAAGCACATAGAACTGCCTCAGGCTTTGTTGACCTGCTACTTCAAGAAGGCTTTGTTTTGCCTCTAGGTGGCAGCAGTGTCTTGAAATCCTTGTAGTGATTCCAGTGGGATGCAAACATGCTGTATAATGAATGCCATTTATGTAGGACATGATATTCTATTGATTACCACTTTGTGAATAAAGGAACATCATAGTGGAATGTAGTGTTGTGGGAAATGCATCTTTTTGCATCCCTGATCCAGTTGATCCAGGTTACGAAATGGTATTTTAACTTTTAGATTCAAAATGAGGTCTTTTCTAATGTAAATGTAGTTTCAGTAGCGTCGTGATCTCATTTGGCTCTGCATAGATCCAAGTCATTCTTCTGCCATTCTTTTGCCAGGCGCCCATGTTTTCCTGGCCACGGCTGAGGGACGCCGACCCGGTGCTTCGCTGTGAGATGGCCTCTACTGGAGAGGTGAGAAACACTTAGAGGAGGGTGACATGGACACAAATGTTGCGACAAAAAATTTTATATCGGTTTATAAATTATCCTCATGAAAAATGTCAAGTTTTTCATCATCAAAAGGCTGATTTTTTGATCAGGCTGATGTTCATTTTTGGTTTTGAAACAAAAGACAAAGGATGCAGATAATGAAGTTGCCAAAGATGCAACATGACAAAAGAGATGTAATAATGAAAAAAGACAAACAATGTAAAAGATGCAACCAAAAAAAAAAAAAAACTGCAGAATTAAGAAGAAATGCCATAAAAGACAACATAGAAAACACAAAATGATAAAAGCAGTGTGAAGGGTGCAAAAATCCCCCAAACAAAAATAAAATTGACACAAATAGACAAAGATGCCGTAAAATATACAAAAAGACAAAAGCAACATGAGAGCCATGATGATGTAGTGAGGTAAACACACTACAGTCTATAACTTTGTGATTTACTGTTTTTTTAATTTTATTTTATTCATTTTCATTCAACATTTTTGACAGCGTCATTTACTGGCTGTAGTGAAACCTGACTTTTAATCAATCACATGTAAATGCTTAAACATTTTTAAAGTGATTTATCTGACAATGAAAAGAAAATAAGCTGCAGAAATGAAAGAAAAATGATACATATCACAATATAAAAATATTCACTTAATCACCCAGCCCTATTCACAGTGTTAACTTGTCTGTAATGAGTAACCGTTTAATTTGGACAGTCTGCGACAGCAGCTTCTCATGTTTGTCCATGTTTTTTTTTTTTTTTTTCTACTGTAGGTAGCTTGTTTTGGACCAAACATTTATTCAGCCTTCCTGAAGGCTATGCTCTCTACAGGCTTTAAGCTGCCACAGAAGGGCATCCTGATTGGGATTCAGGTAAGACCACAGCCATCTGGAAGTCTTCTTGCCTCCTGTTTGTATTTCCTTTTGGTGCCGCCTGCCCACAAGACAACAAATGCGAGGTGCCTGCTGAACAGGTGGAGCTAAATCTTAGGCTATCAGCTATTTACAATGCCAGCTTGGCACACCTTATTGGGGTTCACTCCAAATAACGCCTTTTTTATGCAACTCGAACCACTCTCGTGTGATTTAGACGTTTCAGTTCTTGCACAACATTTTAAAAGGCTGAAATACATGCGAAAATGACAATGCTCCTTAAAAGTGTAGTATTTACCATGTTTTTATTATACCTGAATGCAGAGGTGGGTTTTACTCCAGAACATTTACACCTTTACATGTACTTGAGTAGGTTTTCCCATAAAATGTACTTCATACTGTAGTTGTTTTGCAGAATACTTTTTACTCACACTCGGTTACATTTGTGATGATAAAATGTACTTCTGCTCAATTACATGTTCCCCCTCAATAAGTAGGAATTAAAAAGTTTGTAATTTGCCAAAATAATGAATTAAATAAAAAAATAACTGAGTGAATTGGTGAAGCAAATTATGAAACTGCATAGACTAAGACTATGAGTGAAAATGTACAAAAATAATCACCAAATGAACAAAATGAAGAAAATTAACAAAAACAGCAAAAAATTATTAAAATAATTAAGAAAATGAACAAAGCTAACAAAGACGTTAAGTAAATTGTGAAGCTAACACAAGCACAAATGAATAAAATAAGCAAAAAGGAAGAAAATAATCAAATAAATTAACCAAAATGAACAGCATGATCAAGAAACTCAACCAAAAGTCAACAAATTGAGCAAAAATGATCAAAATAATAAAAACCGTCACCAAAATGTACAAAACAGAAATAAGCAACAGAATTGAAAAATATAAATAATCACAAATTCCACATTATGAAATGACTCATTATTTTAGCAGTTTTTTACTCCAATAATAAAGCTTGCGTACTTCTACTCAAGTCATAGGAATTATAATGTAACAATACGTTTACTTGAGTGCTATTTCTGCATACTGTACTTTACCCACCTCTGTCTAAATGTGATCATTAACGTTGTTCATATTATCAATGAGAAAACAAGCTCCCAGTGATGGAATTAAACATCAAAGACTGTACTCCTACTTCAACCACGTGCTCTGTCCATGCCAAGTCCTCTGAGAAGCAGAAATTTAAGCTTTAGAATTATGCTGCTTAATGACACCATATTACACAAGTTTGTAGTTAAATGTTACTGACACCCTGGGTTGGCGGCGTGCGAGTTTGGCTAATGCAACCTTAACAATGCACTCACAACACTAGCTGTTTAATTGGTGCTCATGGGGAACAGGTCCACTTCAAGGCAAGTGCCTGGGGTCACATACACACTGCAACATGTCTGACAAGCTGCGGCACTTTAGGCTGACGGATCAAGAACACACAGAAACACTCTGCCACCAATAGTTTAGAGAACAATTCCGTTAGAGGCATTAAGGAGGAGCTTTATGTTAAAAAAAGCTATATTTTTGTTTTACAGAGTCAGAATAAAATGCCATATTTCTAAGAGGACTCACTTTGGAGCATTCCCATGGTGTTGTAGTTTAAGCACACCTGATATGTGCTTAAACTATATGTGTATTATATTGTATATGTGTATTGTATGTGGAATATTCTGCCTACAGTGTACAAATATAACTAATGCGAATGTCTGCTGTATGTACGTAGCAAAGACACTAACGCCCTCTTAATTGTGGTGCCACAGTTGTAAAAGTGCAATAATTTGTACATACAGTACGCTGTGCCACTATCTAACTGAGCATCATCAGTTTTGTTATATGGACAGAAATGCATATGTTGAAAAACAAAATCTGAAATAAATGTGTTCAGCCTGTTTCCTCATAACCCTACAGCTACAGTTCAGTTGCAGTTCAGCTGTTTCAACCTTTTTCACTCTATCTGTATCCTGTCTCTAATTCCAAACCTTTAACTGTTCCCACCTTTAATATAGCAAAACTGCAGCTTGGTGTCAAAGTTAAGAAGCAAATTAGAAACCTGTTTGTCATATAAGAAAGTCATGAATAAAGGTTTCAGAAACACAGGGCGAATCAGACAGTGGTTTTGGGGAGACAGCAGTAATTTTAGCAAGCACATTGTTTACTGAGCTGAAGGGCACACAGTTTGGGCATAAACATTTGCAAATCAGCAGCAACACAAGGTGTTCAGCACTTTCAGTACATGTGGCGGGATCCATTAAGTGGGTCATTTGAAGATGATATCGAACAACCTAAATCTGTTACAAAGTGACTTTTTGTTCTTCTTTTGCATTCTGTATTTGTGGATGAAGTATAACTGAAGTTTCCTTAAAGACCTTAAACCCATCACAAATTCAGCTAGAAGGCGATGCAGCAGAAGTCTGGCAGTGCTAGTCCTTTTCTGCAGCTTGTCCAGAATTTAAAGCTTTCTGCTTTGACCAATGGCCTGCCTTTCTATCCGGTTGCATGAAAATTGGTCTGATATTTTACATAATCCTGCACACAAATAAAAACCAAGTGGAAATGTGCTTGCGGTAAGTACGAATACCATTGATCCTGGAGGTTGTTGACTTTTGTAATGTATTTCTGTCAGTGTGGGACCTTGCTTTGTATCGATTTGTTTGTTACTGAGAGCTTATTTAGTACAGTTTTAGAAATGCAAGTTTTCAGCCTTTAATATGTCTTGTTTTTCGCACATTTTGTGTATAAATCTGCTTTATTCACACAATACTCTATCATGAGATAGCAGTTTAATATCAATCAATCAGTCAATCTTCATTTCAGACACAGAAACGTCCATATAAATACATACAAGACAATGACAGACAACAGATTAAAAACAAAAATTAAAACAGGATATACATTACCTGTATATGGTATACAAGCACCTCTAGTGCCTCCGAAAACAAGAGGTGGGTCTGATTCTGCTTTTTGTAGTCATTGTTAAAGCCTTAATAACTTCATTTTTTGAGTCTTCTAGGTGCATCATAAATTTATACATAAGATTTCTAATGACAGCATTTAGAAGTAGGAACAGCCTTCTGCATTTATAGCTTAATATGACTTTAGGCTACAACCCCAATGCCAGTGAAGTTGAGATGTTGTGTAAAACGTCAATAACAACAGAATACAATGATTTACAAATGTCAAGATGGGCAGACATTCACCAATTTGTGACAAACTGCATCTAAAAACTGTGAAACAATTTCAGAAAAATATTCCTCAATGTAAAATTGCAAAGACTTTGAAGATCGCACTAACTACAGTGTATAATGTCATTAAAAGATTCAGAGAATCAGGAGGAAGGTCGAAGGTCAAAACTGGATACTCGTGACCTCTGGGACCTCAGGTGACGCTGCATTAAAAACAGACATGATTCTCTACTGGAAATCACTGCATGGGCTCAGGAACACTTCCATACATCACTGTCTGTGAACACAGTTCACTACACGATCCACAGATAAGTGAACATGACCTAGAAATGCCACCATCTTCTCTGGACCAAAACTCAGTCTCTAAGTTGTCAAATTATCCTCCAGTTGTTTTTGATTTGTGTCAATTGCTTTTCCATTCTTTTGTTTCCCCTGTTTGAAGTTTTTTGAGATGTGTCACTACCATCGAATTCAAAAGGAGCTAATTTTTTTTTTTTTTTTAATGGTTTCAAAGTCTGACATGATTTTACACAATGTCCCAACTTCAGTGGAATTGGGGTCATATAATACTTTATTTAATCATTTGAAGACCTCATTTTTGTTTACTTTCAAAATGAGACTAGTGTTTATTAATCAGATGTAGAACATCACCACAGCATCGTTTATATCAATGGAATATCAGCATGTCTACAAGATGTACTTCTATTTGAATTGTAGCTTCCAGTTCTGTGATATTTTAGAGCACCTGTAAAATAGATGCAAACCTGGTCTCCTTCTTAAGAGGCCACATAGTGCTGTATATTTTCACCATAAACTAGAAGGGAAATTTTAAACATATGCCCAAAGATGAACAGTGTGCAGCTGACTTTGTCTTCTACAACTGCTGTGAGCAGTTCTGGATGAACAGAAACCCACAAGAAACTTTCTCTGCATTATGTATTTTTTTTCTGTCCATATCTTTCCATTTTAGCATTCGTTCCGACCCAATTTCTTGGCTACAGCCCACCAGCTCAAAGAGGAGGGATTCAAGGTGAGGACTCAAGTCGTCTAGATTTTACATACACACAGCCCACAACACTTCTTATTCTTAATCAGACAGACTTCAGTGTATGCTTTCCCAGTTCCTATCTGAAAGACTAATCTCAGGTCTTGTGCGTTTCTTCATTCAGCTCTACGCTACCGAGGCCACCTCTGCCTGGCTGTGTGCCAATGACGTCCCTGCCACCCCGGTCGCCTGGCCCAGTCAGAAAGAGGAAGAAACCAATCTGCCTAGTATTAAGAGGCAAGGACAGGTTTCTCTTACATTATTTTGACACATTAATTTAAACATGCAAAATATGCCAGCCAAAACGTGCATAATGAAAACTGTGTGAACCAGGGTCAAAATTTGGGTGTAAATCAGCACCGGACACCATCCTCTGATCTGCGGACCTTTCGTTATCTCTGTAATAAACCAGGAAGATCAAAGAGCCACAGCGGACTCTCGAAGTCCAGGGTTGTTGCATTCGGGTTGAAACTAATGATTATTTTTACTATCACTTAACCCTTTCATGCGGGAGTTATTCAGAAACTAGCAATATGACATTTTGAGCCTTGTGGTGCTTCCAACTATCTTTAAAATAATGTTGCATATTTTTGAGCAAGGTAGTGGTTGAAAATTGTTAAATTCTTTACATCAGGGTATGTCAGTTTAGTGAACTACAATCATCCATATGCTTTAGTTAACATTTGATAATGTATAAAAACAAAATTTTGAATTGAATTACGTCTGTATAGTATGTTTTGTATTTTAATGGTCTATACCAGGGCAAATGCCTAAATACTTTTAATGTGAATAACTGTACAACCCTACAGAGGCAAATTGCTGCAACTTAGCAAGAAGTGAATTCAGGAAAATTTTGTTTTTGTTCATTTTTGAAAGCATGTTCTTGACTAGTTTATTTTTTCATTTCTTTTCTTCGCAACTTCTTCATTATTTTGTACAGTTTGCTTCTTATCACCTTTATTCTGATTATTTTGTTCATTTTAAGGCAAAATTCTCACTTCATTTTGCCTTAATTTTGTAATTACTATAAATGTAATGCCACCTCACTATCAGTTCGCCTTTGTATTGTTTGCCATGTAGTGGACCCCATGTGTGAAGCGGTTAATCAAGAAACTCTGATTTGGCATTATCAGTTAATATGATCGGTATATACGCCTATTAGAAAACTGAGGGCTGTTAACTACAGAATTAAAGCTGAATGCAGTTCTAACAGTTATTACAGAAAGAAAACACGGGTGTTTTGCCATCAATCACTATTTCTCCAGTTAAGGATTTTTTCAGTTGTACAGATTTTTGGAAAGCTTGTACCAACATAAAATAATTAGAACAGGCTGACTGTAATTGTAGTTTTTCAGGTAATGATTCCAAAAAAACACCATGATTGTGCTACAGTGAAGCCATCTGGACCATATGTTTGGAATAAATGGGTGAAGATGAGGATGTAAAGGGGATTTAATAGGTATAATCCAAAACAACACACACTGTAGCTGGCATCAGCTGTGCAGGGTGGCACAGAGGCCACCTCTTTTTGGAAGCAGATGTGTGACCTTTGTTGTCAGTGTCGGCTGTCCTCCATATTTTCTATTAGGATTCAGGCCTTGTTTTTTTTTTTTTTTGCTCTGTCAAAGGCCAAATGGAAAAGTCTTTACTGTGCGTGTGTGTGTGGGAGAGATACCACAAGGACAATGAAGATGACAAATGCAAACTCTGCCATGTAGGAATCTAGTTGGCTATTGCATTTATTTATCAATTCCTCGTGGCGAAAAATGACATGCAATGAGGCATCTAATTAAAAAGCTCTCATCAAAGGATGCATGTTTCAGCTGTTCCTGCACTAAAAGGTCTAACAGGTTCAAACAGGAAACATTGGGAAAACTATGAGATTATATTATGTAGGGTTTTACCTTATTTTTCATATGCTTGTAGGCTGATCAGCGAAGGTCATATTGACTTGGTCGTCAACCTGCCCAATAATAATACTCGCCACATAAAGGACAACTTCCTTATCCGCAGAATGGCTGTAGACCATGGTGTTCCCCTCATCACCAATCACCAGGTAAGTCAGCAGTGAACATATTTCCAGTAAACATTTTTCAGCTTCAGTCTGAAATTTGACATTCATTTAAAGGTTTAATATTTTGTGACATTAAAGATGAATGTTGCATCACTCCTTTATCAAACCCAGTGTTTGTTTTGTCCATAATTACGGGAATATTAACTGGAACATAGCACAGTGACGTGACCGTTTGTGAACCCCTTTGAATTTGCAGCATTTTTGCAAGTACTAAGAGAAGACTAGGACAATCCAATGTTCTTATACTGGAATGTAGTGGTGTCCTTTCTCCAAACATACAGTAATGCTGGTCAATAAACCAAAAAGCTCGATTGTTGGTCTCATTCATCCACCTTTTTTAATCGTCCTCTGGCTTGCTCGCATAGGCATCAAGTTCATTCAGGCAGCAGTGCTCTTTTTGAGGAGAAGTGGGGCATCAGTGGCTTAGAACGTAGAGTGGGTCAGCCAAAAACAAGACAGTTCGAGGCTCAAACCCCACTCCATCCCGGTCAATGTCGTTGTGTCCCTGGGCAAGAAGCTTCATCCATCTTACCTCGTATGAATATGAATGAATGTTTAGTGGTCAGAGAGGCTGTTGGTGTGGATTGGCAGCCACGTTTTCACCAGTCATGGCTGTAGATTACCACCACCAGTGTGTGACTGAAGAGAATAAAGAATGGATTCAGATTGCAATCCATTATTATTATTATTATTATTATTGTTATTGTTGTTGTTATTCTTAGAAGTGACAGTGTATTTTGGCAATTAATCTTATGCAGACCCTGCAAAGAACATTATCCCATGGGGGGGGGGGTCAGGACAGCTTTCCATCATGGATGTAACAATGAATTCTGAATTAAACCAGCAAATTCTAATGGAAAATATGTGTGTGATGTGTCTGGATCTCAAGAGAACATGGGTCATGCCTCAGGACAGTGGTGCAGTTTTGGAATGGCCAAATCCATGTCTCGACTTTAATCCCCCTGAAACACTATGGAAGAACCTGAAGTGAGACATTCATGTTGGAAAACCATCAACACCCAATAAGTGAAGCTGTTCTGTTTGGATGACCGGGCGACAGTTACCAGAAATGTTTAGTTGCCGTTGTTGCTGCAACAGAGGGTCAAACCATGTACCGACAACAAAGGGTTACATACGTTTACCACTCACAGATAGATATATGAACAATTATAATATTTTGTCTCACTTATTTAATTGGTTTCTCCTTATTTATGTTTAGACATCTGTTGACGCTTTAAGTTGTATTTATTTAGAAATATAGAACAACTATAATGGACAGTATATTATACCACCTAAAACAGGAAAAGAAGAGAACATTCCGTGTAAGTTCCTGTGGAAACATATCGCCCAAAACACAAACATATTGCACAAAAACTCAATAAATCTTATTTTCAGGTTCCTTAAATCCCCTAAATCCCTCTTGATCTTATTCACTGGACAGCCTTAATAACACAAGGTTACACCACCTTGTGTCCAGCGCTAGGGTGCATTATCATCGCCTGCTCTGTGTGAGTGTGATCCTGAGTTCATATTCCCTTCCTCAAAATGCCCAGAATTGGTTGTATTCTGCAACTTTCCCCTCAAATGTCACTAAATATTACCTACTGAACCTTCACTTTTTTGCCCTACAATGTATTCTGTGTGTATTAGGTGGTGAAGCTTTTTGCAGAGGCTATTTGCTATGCAGATGAGCTCGACACGACCAGCCTTTTCCACTATCGGCAGAAAGAAAATCAACACAGAGGAGGGAGTCAACAGCCATAGAGCCTCCCCTTTTTACCTCCGCCTAGGGGATTTGAAGTTGGGGCATGTTTTTGTTTTTATTTTTCTCATCACAAAGTGTTGAACATTTCAAGTAATTTAGAAGTTTCATAGACCAAAACAGAAGAAAATTGGGTACCTGGTAAGAAATGACCAATTCTTATGAAAGCATTCATTATATGGAGTGTGCACTGATCAGGCACAACATTTTGACCACTAACTGGCAAAGAGGTCATGATGTTGACTATATCATTCCAATGGCTTTTTTTCAGTGGGTGGATGTATTAGGCAGCAAGTGAACATTTAGCCCTCAAGGTTGTTACACAAAAGCAGCAAACTGTTCAAACTAAATGAGGATCTGAGCAACTTTTGACAAGGACCAAATTGTGCTACACGATTGGGTCACTGCATCCAAACCTACAGATCTTGTTGGGTGTTCTAGTCTGCAGTCAATAATACACCAATAAAAGTAGTCTAGGGATGAACAACTGGATTTCAATCCAGTTGTGAAATGTGTAGGAAGAACTGGTTAGATTCATTAAAGCCCAAGCTCACAACTTACAGGATTTGAAGTTTATGACACTATAATGTCTCATATGTAATGTACTTCTAATTTGCAGTTCTTATGTCTTGGGTTTGAGCTGTTCTGGCATCAAAAGAGGGAACCTACACAAGATTGTGTGGTAATATTTTGTTTCCTTTGAATAGCTACTGTCCTTCCTTTCCGTGAGGTTCTGGCCACTGCACGACCAGGAGCACCGAATAAGACCCACAGTTTTAGAGATGACCCAGTTGTCTTGACATCACAATTTGGTCCTTTTCTAGGATGCTTGCATCCTTACGCTGCCCAATTTTTTTTTGTTTGAAATACATCCTCTTCAAGGACTAAGTGTTCACTTGCAGCCTCATATGTTCTACCCACTCACAGGTGCCATTGTAGGAAGATAAATGACATTATTACTGTTTCACCAGTCAGTGGTCATAATGTCATGGCTGATCAGTGTAGCTGATGGAACCAATTGCTTTATTTATGGTCTATAGATTTTTGTCACCAACAATTAAAAAACTTTTTGGTTTGATAACCCTCCTAGGGGGACACATACTCATGTTATGTGTTAATGAAAAAAAACCCAAAGCAACTATATTATTGTAATAACTACACAATTTTTTTGAAGATGCCAAGCAAAGGTATTTTTCTGAGGCTTATTTTGTTAAGTTAACATAATCAGTCTATGAATTAGAATGTATAGTGACTTGGGAAAAAATGTAAAAACGTAGTGTTGGTTTTTTTTGTTGTTTTTGTTTTTACATCTTAGCTCTTACTCTGTTAATATTAATTCCAAGACTTCCTCCTATTTTTTTTAAGAAAATTAATTAATATTTAAAGAAAATCAGGTAACAAACATATGCTATGCAGCAGTGGTCCCCAACCTTTTCTGCGCCACGTACCGGTTTAATGTCAGACAATATTTTCGCGGACTGGCCTTTAACGTGTGACGGATAAATGAGGCGCTGACTTGCACAACCTGATCAGCGCCACCGCGGCCAAAATCAAGTTATGCATGGTGCCGTATTCCTCAAAGCCTCCTCTATCACATATGAGAGTCGTTATGGTCCCATGTTCTTGCTGTTTATTATTGTTTTTATTATTCATGGCATCTTGAAAGTCGCTAAACTTTAACAGCGTTTTTCTCCGTTTTTTTTTTTTATTTCTGGCGCTTATCGGGTTCTGCAACTCAGCGCCTCAACAACAAAATAAAATGATATGACCGGCATAGAAACTGGTATTTTCTAAATATAATAATTAACGTGAATCCACTGTGTTTGCAACTTTATTAGCAGTGTCCTATCGTGCAAACATCATAATATGAGTAATGGCCTCCAAGCCCCACACTCTCTGTTCGTAACGGTAAAGGTTAAACATTTCTTCAACATAAGATCCACCACAAGAACAAGTATAAAGTGCATGAAAAAATAGAACTCACCATTAAGTTGAATCAGTGAGAGCCTGAACTTGTTTCTCTGTAACCAGACGGTCCCATTGAGGGGGAACGGGATACAATGACACCTGAAGCGTGTTGCTTGTAGTTTTGTTTTGGTTTCTGTCACTGCAGAAAACCCTGCTTCACACCTCAACGCTTGTCTTTTAATGCAGAATGTTT
>JAQQAE010005607.1:0-17458 GCA_029823295.1 Pseudamia nigra | reverse complement strand
AAAAGTAATCAATATAGGAATGAATGTTATATATATATAATAGACATACTAATATATATATATATATATATATATATATATTAGTATGTCTATTAAATAGTGAGAGTGTGTTTATGAGGATAAAACCACATGGTTCACAGTCATATTGAGTGTTATATATTAAAGGTTGTTTATTCACACGACTGCTGTGAATTTACAAAATGTGACGTCTTTAATTCACTGCTAGATACTGATTGAAGTGCATATGTTTTTACTAAGGTGTCGGAAAATGATTAGCTTAAATGTTGAGCAACACATTAACATCAAAAACATCTGAACAAATTGAACAAATTCTTCAGAATACATAAATGGGACCACAACTGTGTAAAAATGGTTTTATCCTTCATCAAGACAACACTCCAGCTCACTCTGCGCTTTCAGTAAAGCAGTTTCTAAGCCAAAACCAAATCACAGTGCTTGATCAGCCTCCCTCTTCACCAGGTGTACCACCATGACTTTCCAAAGATCAAATCTGTATTAAAGGAACATGTTTTGAGTCTGTGTTAAGTAAATAAGTTAAGAAAAGAACAGAGAGTTCTGAGACAACTATCTGAAAAAGACCCACTGCACTCCTTTGCTCAGTGGAAGACCTGAATGCAGAGCTCAGGAGAGTGAAGGAGAAAGACACTAAAACATGTTTAAGGTCAGTAAACAGTTCAGTGTATTACAGCATTAGTCTTGTTTTTAAATAGCCACATTTCATATATGTATTATGTCCATCCATCATCTTCCGCAGGGTAAACAGAGAAGCCCAGATTTCCCTCTCCCCAGCCACCTCCTCCAGCTCCTTCAGGGAGTTCACCAAGCATTCTCAGGTCAGCCGGGAAACATAGTATTGTGTGTCCTGGATCTGCCACAGGGCCTCCTTTCAGTGGGAGCTAGTTTTGGCAAGCGGGGATTGGACCACCCAAGCCCCCACCTTCAGTTGCCACCCAAACCACACAGCACCAGACCCTTACAACCCTTCCTGCATGTGGTAGGCCCACAGGAAGGCATAGTCATAAGGGTCTTGTAAATCACTCTTAGTCTGACCTGTCACTTAGGACCAACTTGCCATGGGAGACCCTACCAAGGACCCCTGACAACATAGCTCCTTGTGCATAAACCCTCCACCACAATAAGGTGGCAATTCAAAGAGGGGCATGTAAAATGTTATACATAATTTAAAAAGACATCATTAACTGTTTTTGTTGCATCTATAAATGAATTTGTCGACATCACAGTGACGTTTAGCATTACATTTTGATGCAGAGTCCTCCTAGAGTGCCGTTTTTGCACAGGGCAGGTTTCATTTTCCAAAAATGGCATACTCTAGTGCTGTAGTTACGTCTGGATTAGGCTTAAAGACATTTTTTCTGATCCTAACCCTAATGTTTTTTATACCTAGAAATTAGAAGAACATGATTAATGCATTTTCTGTCTGTATATTTCATCCCTTTGCCCAATGAAAATTAATTGTCTTCTAATCTCTTTGTCTTTACTGTTTGCCGTAAGTCCACAAACTTGTAAGTCCTGTGTAGAAGTTTCGACTCTAGTAAGTGATTCATGACGGCAGCTCAATTGTCAAGGTTCTCAAACGTCCAGGTAATATTGTGCAATTGAAAGTATAATATTTGCCTCTCAGATGCAAGTAAACAGTAGTATAGATTTTAGGTGGGTAGGGAGAGTCGATAAATGTTGGAAAATGTTCCTTTGTCCCCAAAATACTATAGTTTAAAATCATGGTTTTCCTTTACTTTTTAAAGGTAGCTAACTTTCTTTTCATTCTTTATTTTATGAGTGAGCTGGTTTTTTGTTCATTTTCTTTTTTAGTTCATCTCAGATCATTTTCTTGTTTTAATTTTTTATCTTTTCTTATTCTTATTTTGTTCATTTATGCTCATGTTAATGTTATTAAACACATTTCTGTTAAAGTCTGTGATCACTTTATTCATTTCTTCTTTCCATCATAAACAAAGTGATGCATTAACAGTTTCCCAGAACAGGAGTAAAAGTATACAGTTACATAAAATACTAATATACAAATACCTCAGATTTCTGTGGAAATACAGTGGATTCAAACTGTAGCCATCGCCTAAAGATGAGTTGTTTTCCATGTTATCACAGCCTGAATGTTGCAATGCTCAAAATGTTCAGATTGAGACATTATCACATTTTCCGTTACTTCAATGACATCTCAGTGTTGTGGCCTTTCCTCCCATTCCGCCCAGTTTGTTTTCTGCCCAAGCCAGAGCTGAAGGTCAGTATTTCTCTCCACTATAGGGCTTTTTCTTCCTACTGGATTTGGACTTGTCCTCCCACTAGGACTACATGAAAATGAGCAAAGGCAGATCGCTGTTCAGGTTGCATAATCTGACTGAGCGATTGAGACGGTGGAGGCACAGTGCTGACATGAGGTTGTGTTGGGTTGAACAGCTGGCAGTGAAGAGTGGAGGGGATAATGTCAAAGGAGATGCGGTTCATGAACGGTGCTCAGCTCAGTCAGCTGCATGGAATCTGTCACTGCAAACCTAACATGATGAATTGCATTCTGATCGGTTCACACGTATAAACAGCCTCATTGTGAACATACACTCACACGCCAATGTCAAGTTGTTCCAGGTGGGGGAATACTGTGTGTGTGTTTAAGTGATTTACAGCTTGCTGACTGCAGTGTAAAAAAGCACAAGAGGAGAACTCCCCTGTGTATTAATAATCCAACTGCACATGCTGTGTCACTGAATGTGAGCTTCAGGGGCCACAAATATGCATGTGAGAACTTGCTCAGCCCTGCAGAGAGGGACAAAACGAAACCACAGAGAATTTAATGTTGCATTTCTATAGTGCAGTAGCAGTAGGATGTAAACAAATCACTCAAATAACTCAACTCACCAGTGGTGTCCAACAGAGTCATAACTTCATATCTTCTATTTATTCAGTAAAGCATAGTTTTACTTGCGATTGTGCCACTGCAGTTTTAGGTAAGTGATTACACTAACAACACCATAACATGATCTTGTTTGCCAATGTTTGGTGAAGTTTTTTGACATCAGTAAGCTTGTGGTAAGCATCAGTTTACCCATAAGACACCTGACATACTACACTCCAGTAGCTCCGCCACCATATTTTCAAATATGGTTAAATTGTGTTTTTGGCTCCAAAACATCATCCAGGAAGTGACAACCTGATTGGACTGCAACCGAAACCAATGGGTGACATCCAAGAGGCAACGACAGGGCTGTTCAGTGAGGCCAATGCGAAAGTAACTTTAAGTTGTAATCCCACTGCTTCGCCGCTGGGGAACCGATCGTCCAGCTCCAAGAAGCTTTTTTCCCACAGAGATACATTGGATTTCTATCTGAAAATACTAAACGAATATTTTTTTTTCATGGGTCATCATGGTCTCAAACGTTTTATTTGGACCCTCTAATAAGTAATATGATGGTCCATCTTAAACTTCTTGCTTCGTTAGTAATATCATCGACGTCGACAACGACACTTTCGGTTTTAAAGGGTTAAGATATTATGGCAAATAATACGAGAAATGACTGCTGTGCTGAGGTTTGAGTGATATGTCACTGTAGCAGCAGCTCGCTATAGTGAAGTCAGACCGATTCAGACCTTCAGATCTTCTATTTATTCAATAAGTTCATAGTTATACATGACATACACTCAACTGCAGCTGTGGGTAAGCGTTTACACTAACAACACTGTAATATGACTTTATTTGACACTGCGTGGTGAAGTTTTGCTGCATCAGTAAGATAGCAGCTAATGTTAGCTCTCCCAAGAATCCCCTGGCACGAACGCTTTGTAAGCCTCACTGCCGTTTGTCCAAATATGGTTACGTCCTGTTTTTGGCTCCAAGATGGCGGCCAGGAAGTGACAAGTTGATTGGCCTCAAAACAGCCCTTCAGAAACTAATGGGTGACATCATGGTCATTTTGTCCATAGTATACACAGTCCATGGTGGTGCCACTTTGTCCAATAATAATGTATACATAATCTGTGGTCTGTATACATGCAGGAGTAGGTTGACTATCAATTGCATTATCTGGGTGTGTTAGTCCATCTTTTAAAACTTCGATTTTAATCGAGTGAATGTGTTTTCATGTACTTTCAATGTCCAGTTTTAGTTGGACTAATGTAATAATTTGTTTTTTGGTGTCAAGTAAACCTGCTGACTGGTTCTAACTTTGGTGATGATGTTGTTAGCTTTGTAGAATGTGTGAAGATCCTCACAGAGGCCCTTCAAACATTGGATAAGGAGGTGGGGTCAATAGAGCTGCAGGTGTCGTGGTTCAAGACGAAGCACCAAGTCTTCAGAGATTTCTTTGATGACGCTGTTATCTCTCTATTTATGTGGTGACAATGCAGGGGTCCTGGTCTTGTTCACTTATCTCCTTAGTGTACTTCTCTGTGTTACTGGTTTCAAGGCAAGGGTCAATTGTCAGCTGGACCTTACATGGAGGGTGATGAATTGACTGGAAAACATGATGGCAGCCTCAGTATTTGAGCAGTGGGATGATCCGAGTCTTTCTCCTTGGTTTTTCCAGCTTTATTGTGTTCTTGTGAGGCCTGGTTGCTGACCCCAGAGCAGAGGTGACCACTTACCTTCAATGCATCTATCTATTTGTCAGACTTTGGGCTGAATGAGACAGTGAGGAGGGTGGAGATATGAAAGGTCACCTGCTTAATCTGACAGCTACATGTCTGCAGATGCTTAACTGATGGCTGATTCTGCTCACTGTATCCTGTCTGTTCTGGATCTGATCTGCGTGGTGATTCCTATGGAGTGAGCCCAGGAAACTTGTTAGCATAGCTGTGTGGGTACATGAAAGAATGATCAATGGGCCAAGCACAGGCCTGACTGGTGGCTAGAATATAACAGTGGCAGTGGAGATGCCCTGTGGTTGCAGTAAGGTGCAACATTGGTGGTGCGTGTCCCCATCCCTGACCTGACTGGTGTCCCGTGGGAGAAGTAGCTGAGTTGGTTTCATAACAGCCAGTTGACCTCTGTGTTGGTCTTTAACATCTTATCCTTAGACTCACACATGCCAGTTGACAAGATCTAAAACAAAGTGATCACTTCAGGAGCTTAACAATAGCTGAGGTTGAAATCTAACAACTGAGGGGTTGCATGTACTTTTCAAAATAACTCATCTCACCTCAGATGTCACTAATTTTATCAGTGGTACAAAATTAAAAGCGTACAATATTAGCCTTATGTTTTCATCAATGATTAAAAAACGCTGAGATTGGAATCTTTTATCACAATACCTTTGCTAGGAAGCTGATGAACTGAAAACTAATTTAACAAAACTTTATGCTCATATCAAAAGGCTTGGATGACACCCAATTTCATCACACTAAATGCAGATGAAACTGAATTTATTGTAATAGGCCCAAGGAATCCAGGGAAAACACTCCACAATGACTTCCTTGATCTGGACAACATTTCAGTGGAATCCAGTGCATCTGTGAGGAACCTGGAAGTGATTGTGGATCACGATTTATTTTTCAGTTCTCCTATAAAACAAATGTCAAGAACAACCTTCATTCATCTCCATAATGAAGCCAAAATTAGGAATATCCTGTTCCAGAGTGATGCAGAAAAAACACGCCAATGGGAATAATGGTGTTTAAATAAAAAGTGTTACTAACTGTGTTATTTTTTGGATAATGGGTACTCTAACTAATTACTGTTTCCATTGTTACAGTATCATTACTGTTATTGATAATAAAATGCAGTGCATTACTATAATAAAGCTCACTTGGGTGGTTTTCATCAGACCAGGCTGTCAGACACGGGAGCATTAAATTTTTATTCATTTCTTTTCATGAGGGGGAGGAGCAACCGTATAAGCAATGATTGCCTAAAAAAACAGTAAAAATTCCATGGTAAACCAACCAGAGGCAGAGTTGAGCAGGTGTTGAGCAACAAACACACTGGGGGTCACACACACAAACTCCAAAGAGACACATGCAGCAGCAGCAAGCCCAGAGAATTCAAAGGTAGCGTTTTAAACTGGAGGTACAAACATTAATTTTCCTTCACTGACATAAAAGGTAAGAATACATATATGTGAAATGTACATTATGTCCAGGAACAAAGTGTTTCTCATCACTGTAAGCAACTCAAATTGCACTTATCATCATACGCTTCTACAAAACTAGTGTCCAGCAGAACAAACCCACGGAACATAAGCTCTGTTAATAACGGAGGAGGTAGAGCCACATCATCCACGTAGACTGAACTAAACACTGATAGACACGTATGTTGATGAGAAGAACATGCTGCCATGTCAACAGTATCACAATACGGTAATTACTTTCCCTAGTAATTTGTTACTTTTATAATGCTGTAACTTCGTTACTAACTTAGTTGCTTTTTTGGGAAAAGTAACTAGTAACTATCTAATTCTGTTTTAAAAGGAACCAAATAACTCTTTCTAAAACCTTCAGATGATTTCTCCAGTACTGGCCTCTCTTCATTGGCCTAGAATAGAATTTTAAATCATCTTCTTAACATACAAAGCTCTAAACAACAAGGTTCCATCCCATATCGAAGACCTTGTTGTTCCCTATAAACCAATCAGAACTCTTCACTCTCAGAGTGCAGGCCTACTTGCAGTTCCTTGAATCTCTAAAATTAGGCTGGGAGGCAGAGCCTTCAGTAACCAAGCTCCTCTCCTGTGGAACCACTCCCAGTCTGGGTCCAGGATGCAGACACATTCTGTACCTTTAAAACAAGTCTTAAAATGTTCCTTTTTGACAGAGTGTATAGTTAAGGCTGGGTCAGCTGATCCTGAACCCTCCCTTAGTACTGCTGTGTAGTCCTAGGCTTCAAGGGGACTGTGATGCACAGACCTTCTCTCTCTGTCTCTCCCTGCACTTATTTCCATGTCATCTATATTGTGTTACTAACTTTGCGTCTTTTCTCTGTGCTTTCTCCCAATCTGTTCTCTTTCTCCCTATCCTTCATAAAGGTCTCTAGACGTTGTTGGTTATGGACCGGTCCAGTGTCTGTCTGTGTCATCCAGTGTCTGTTTCTCTATCTCTGCTATTTTGTTTTGTCTCTCCTCTCCAGATCACTGCTTCTGATCCTTTAATGGTCTTCTCTTCTTTTAAAAAGACGTTCTTCCTCCCCTGTCACCCTAAGCTTGCTCTCTGACATTCTGTTGGGTTTGAATTGTGAAACGCCTAGAGATAAAGCACAGATATCCAGAGTTTCGAGCAATTTCATCACTATCAGAGTTGTCGGTGCAAATGCAAAATGAAAGAGTGATGAGTGATCTGCCACTTCATATGAGGGCTTGTTCTTGTTTGGAGCAGAAGCCCCTTTAACGTTGTTTTCAGCACATAATTACAATTAAATATAGGCCAGTCGGAGGAACAGAATACTTAATCCAGCCTGATATGACTGTGGTGTTTAGTTACCAGGTGTGTGTATCAGAGGGTGTGTTTAATGTCGATGTGTCACTTGAACAATGGGCATATTTGGCTGCAATGAGTCACGGAGGAATCCAGATCTTTTGTTTGGTCCCACTTGAATTCCAACATCCTCTCCCATCCATTGATTCCTTCCTACCCTCCTTTGTCTGCTCGTCTTTGTTTCTGTCCGACACATAAATACATGCACTGAATCACCGCTGAATCGCACAATCACTTCTTTATGCAAAACTTTTTCAGTACAAGAGCCAAAAGAGAAATAAATACTACGCCTCCATGGGACCAAAACAGAATATGTCATTCTGGGCTGCAAAAACATTGTCATTTTTAAATGGCGTGCAGAGGCTCTGATATGAACCCACATACAGTACATGTGTTTTACAAAATAATCTACAAAATGATCAATGCAATTAAAAAACAAAGAACAACATATGACATAATGATAACTGATATATGACAAAAATTTAATCAACAAAACAATGAAAGTGAACAAAAGTCAACTAAATCAACTAGAAAATTATCAAAAATTGCATACAAAATATGCAATAAATTATACAAATATGAACAAAATATACAGTATGAACCAAATCATCCAGAAGAAAAAAATTTGAAAAATTAAAACTAGTGCAAAAAAATTGATAAATATGCACCTAATAATCCTCAAAATGAACAACATCACATAAAATATTTTCAAAAAATACTGAAGTTTTACTTTGTTTTACTAAAAAAGTAAAACTAACTAAATACAACAAAAGAAAAAAACAAAATAAAATGGACAAAATACATTCATAAAAATGACTAAATAAGTAAACAAACTAACATAAATTAAGACAAATGAATAAAACAATCCACTAAATTAACAAAATAATTCAAAAAAATTGATCGAATTATAAGAAAGAATGAACAAAATTAGTCAAATAATCAATCTACTGAAGAAAAAAATCAATAAAATAAACAAAATGAACAAAATTATAAACAATGTGCCTTAAAATGAACTAAATAAATCCATAAAATGACTTAAAGTGAACAAAATAATGCACAAAATTAGACAAAAAACAAGAAAATTTACAAAAATTAAGAATATAGAAAAAAATTAATGAGACAGAAAATGAATAAAGTAATCAAATGGGATTCCTAATATAAAATAAAATAATCCACAAAATGAATATTACATGACATTATATTATCAAAAGATAAGAAAAAATGAGTGAAAGTACACAAATGATCAATGTATTCAACCACAAAATCAAAGTAAAACAAATTAAATAAACCAAATGAATAAAAGTAATAGGCAAAGTAAAATTAAACAAAATAATCCACAGTTAGACAAAAAAATCAAGAAAATGTACAAAAATCAAGAAACAATGGAACAAAATAATGCACAAATTGAACAAAAAAACCACCAGGGTTGTTTCAAAAATGATAGAAAAATATTTGAGAAATGAATGAAAAATAAACAAGAGTCATGAGACTGATAAAAAATGACGAAAATTATCAAATGGGCAACCTAATAAAGAAATTTCTGTAACTCATTTTAAATGCTGAGCCTCTTGGAGAAGGTGCAGCTACTCACTTTACATCCAACATTTATACAGTTACTTTATTTTAAACACAGAGAAGCCCTGGCACAGAGGAGAACTGACCTGTTTCTTGTGGACACTGTGTAATTTTGAAGATGCATTCACTGCCAGTGGTTTCATTGCTCCTGCAGTTTGTGGTCTTTTTCTCGCTGGACTGTAAACTCTGGAATAGTTTAAATTCTTGGTAGTCTGGCTGAGCGTCCAGTAAATGTATGATGATGTATGAGTAAATGATAGGATAGAGATGCCTTTAACAAACACAGGGTCTGAATCACAGGGTGTATATGACATGGACAATTGTTGAATGCTTTTCTAATTTTTGGATTATTTTGTTCATTTTGACTCATTCTCCTGATTATTTTGTGCATTTTACACAACTTCTTGATTATTTGAGTTCTATTGATTTTTTTACTGTTGTGATCATTTTCCTTTAATTGTCTTAACTATTTTGTTCTTTTTGTTCATATTTATGAATTCTTCAGCTCATATTTGTTCATGTTTTGCAAATGTTTGCTCATTTCACTCATTTCTGTCTGCATTCTGCACATTTTGTTGAATATTTGTCTTGTGTTTTGATTTTTTTTTTACTTTTGTTCATCTTGTTCAAAAAATGAAAGCGATTGAAGAAAGCTCTCACTTAATGTTCCTTTTTTTAAGTCAGGGTTCATTTCTCTTATTTGTTTCATGCTAAAACACCTTTGGAAACCACGGCAGACATGACTTTCAGTGTATTCGGGTTATTATCGATATTATAGAACAGAAATTGCACCCTCCTGGACTCAATGTGCAGCCAAAAAGCTCTCAGGCAGGTGCGACTGATTTATGAAGCATCACTTTAAAATACTCTGTGCTGTTTTCCCTACTGTGAACCTCAATCAGCATAGATCCCACATGTGCTTACACTTGTCTCTGGTGCATATGACCTCATATCAAAAACCTCTGAGCACTAATGTAAAGTTAATTCTGGTGAGACCTCCATTTATATCCAACTAATGAGGAAACCTGAACACTTTCATCCAATTCTGGCTCATGACCAAGGTGTTGATGCTGCAAAGGTGAACAGACCTATTTACTTTTCAGAGTTACTGGGGAGACTGGAGAACAGAGGGGAAGGAGGAGGAGGAGGAGGGAGGTGAACATGCTGAACAAGACGGAGATAGTCAATTTCACCAAAGGTGGGTAAGAGGGAAAAAAACGAAATGACTTTCAGAATAAAGGCATCGGCAGACAAACGATGGTAGCTCAATGAAGAACTGAAATTATTGCAATTATTGAATATGACAAGGCAAAGAAAGGAAGGAAGGAAGGAAGAAAGAAAGAAAGAAAAATGAAGGAAAGGGAGGAAGAAAGATATGAAGGAAAGGAAGGAAGGAAGGAAGGAAGGAACAAAGAAACAAAGGAAGGACAGACATCAAGTTATAGCTGAAATCCAGCTGATTCAGTACAGTGCTAACTGACCTTTGTGAAGCTAGATCCAGAAAAAATCGTAATTACTGTAGAAAAATATAATTCTCCATAAATAACTAATGAACTATTCTTAATAAGAAAGTGATTCCAAATGTGGAGACAGGGTTTTTAAGGTCAAGAAATCAAATACAGTGGTATCACCAGTGATTTCCTTCTCTTTGATCCAAAGCAGCAGTTCTCCATAACACAAGCTAATGGCTGTTAGCTGTTAGCCTGTGTTAGCTTGGCTAACAGCTGTTAGCTTTGCCGAGGCCCGGACGTGACTATTCGTTCTCCGATTGAAACCTCGTTGTCCGAGTGAAATTTTTTGCAGTTTTTTTCTTCAGTATCTGAATTTTTTGTTGTCACAAGAGTTCGTTGTCCGAGATAACACTGTAATAAGGGGAAAAATAATCTAGGAATATTTATTCTGATTGTAATGCGTTGACCGTAACCCTACAATGGAGGATAGTTTTAGGTAACCGCTGCACACAGTGAGCTGCCTTTGCAGAGGTCTGCGTTCTCCGAGTGCCTTCTAGTTTACTAATAAATTAAAACGACAAATACAGACCAAAATATTTTTCATGGGCCACTGAGTCATGGGGATGGAGCTACTTTTAGTATAAATTGTAAATGTTAAATTTACAATTCTACTGGGTCAAAAGGGAGGACTAATGCATTTTAGATCAGCTGTAGAATGCCTAAGTCCCATCCCAGTTTCTTCTCCCTCTCTTTTGGGGTTATTGGACCTAAAAAGAAAAGCTTTACACTCAACATCATGACACATAAAAATTTTGATTCCATTTGAATGGCACCATATTTGACAGATCTAATATACTGTAAGTCAACTAAAAAGCCAATTTTACAGGTGAAGAAAGCTGAAGTTAGTCACAAAAATCTTAAAATGTCAGTTTTGTGTGTAATGGCTTGGTGTGCTTTATTCCTGCCTCACATAGTACTGTATACAGTACATCACCAACATTAAAATGTCTGTTGCTTCAAGAATAAAGTAGTGCTTTATGCAGGAACTCTCAAGTGACTCCCAATAGATTGTGAAAATACAAAGTTACAATAACGTCTCACTCACACATTTTTTATATCACAACACACTTATAGCAAACTTAGATTCTTGACTTGT
Source organism: Pseudamia nigra (assembly GCA_029823295.1). Taxonomy (NCBI): domain Eukaryota; kingdom Metazoa; phylum Chordata; class Actinopteri; order Kurtiformes; family Apogonidae; genus Pseudamia; species Pseudamia nigra. The sequence goes on along the minus strand of JAQQAE010005607.1, from coordinate 5,824 downwards.
AAAATTATCTTCGAAATTGACAAACATCATTTGTGTAAATAGGGACATATTTCAGTCGGGGTCAAACCGACTGTAATAGATTTTTTTCTAGGGTTAGGTCCAGTGGGAAACCCAGCAGAAGTAGCTTCTCTGTGGCTGGATCGCTCTTGTGATGTCAAAACTCACACAGGCTCAACGTGGCTTTTTTTCCTGTTGCCCCTCTCGGCATGTGGATTTCTCAGACCAACAGAAATACACAAATTCATATTTTTACATCTTTTACTTCACATCATAGACTTTCTGTGGACTTCAAAACTCCAGAAAGGTTTATTTTCACAGTATGTGAACTTTAAAAGTCCTATATATTAAATTTATTAATGTTATGTTGATTTCTCCAGCCAATCAGAGTGTCAGACAGCTCGTTGGGGCAGAAGCGACTCACATTTACAAGACAAACAAGGAAGTGATCTATTTTGGTTGTGTTTCTCTCTGGAACCTTTCCATGGAGTTTTGCCATGGTGCAGGTGAATTTATGTCTCATAGAGAGTATACAATGATAGACACTGACCCGGGCTGTTCAGTGAGGTCAATACAGAAGTGTAACTTAAAGTTGTAATACAGTGGCCCTGAATCCCATAGAGTTACACTGGACTTCTCTCTGAAAATACTGAGTGAATACATTTTTGTCATGAGTCTCAAACGTTTTATTTGGATGTGATGGTCCATCTTTAACTTTTTGCTCCATTATAACGATATGACAGCAAATAATCTGACAAATCACTGCTGTGCTGTGATTGACATATCACTATGGTCACTTGACTCACCAGTGAAGTCAGACCTACTCAGAGTTTCATATCTTCTATTTATTCAATTTAAAGTATAGTTTTACTGGAGATACATTCAATTGCAGTTGTGGACAAGTGTTTACACTACAAACACCGTCATATGACTTTGTTTGGCAACATTTATGAGGTTTTACTGTGTCAGTAAGCTACCGTCTACTATTAGCTTTCCCATGTGACCTCTGACATACTAAACTAAAGTAGCTCCTTCACCATTTGTCAAAATATGGCTACATCCAGTTTTTGGCTCCAAAATGTCATCCAGGAATTGACAACCTGGTTGGCCTCAAAACGGCCCTTCAGAAGCTAGTGGTGATGCCATGGTCACTTTATCCACAAATACATACAGTCTATGGTGTACACATTTTGAAAAGCACCAGAAAATTACTGTCTGACTATTTTATGACTTTTTCTCGACATCACTTCTCTCTTGCAAAACGTGTTGTAATCTATCGTCACACCTCTTTCATGCTGTCTGTGAGAGGAGGAGGGGAGAGTTTGATAATGTGCTACCCACTGCACCACCGTGTCACCTTTTTAATGAAAAGTGTTGGAGCCTTACTGTTGTCGTGTATCTGTCCACTTTGATTGGCTGAACAGTAGGACATTCTCAAGTGGTTGATGTTGCATTCCATTTGCACTCAGAAGCCAAAATGTTCTAGTTAGAAATTTCAACTGAAATGTCCCCTGAAGTCAGAATTCCAACGCAAAGTTCAAGTCGTAGCAACCCCACCAACCCTGACTTTACAATTCAAAATAGCTGCCACTCGCACCATCTGAATAAACACAGTTAATATGGAGTATTTATTTCACATTACACCAGTCATACATGTAGGGCTGTTCAATTTTTATCCATGTATGTTACTACACTGACTGTATTTGCAAAAAATATTGTCCTCCTTTTGTCTAGAGTGAGTATTTATCTGGAGGTTCTCTAGTCTGATGTAAATTGAACACGCCAAAAGGTGTAAATATTAGAAGTGACCCTTGAGAGCTGGGCTAATTTTAGCTTAAGCATGATCGGTGGTAACTTGTGTGGTTTCAAAAGTTTACATTTTAAAAAAGAGGCTATGTTTTTGTCGGAATTAGTTTATTTATTTATCTGTTTGTTTTTTGTTTGTTCACAACATAACTCGATGAAATTTTCAGGATAGGTCATAAATGGACACCCTAGAGGCCCGCAATCACAAACAGGGCAGCACATTGGCCACCAACAAACCAACACCCACAGAGGCAGACGCTTGCAGCGGGCCCAACAGAACCCAGTAACCGGTTCCCAAACAGTGCCATCCCCTGCAAGGCACCACACAGCAGCAGACAGCCACCACGCCCCAGCAAGACCACAACTCCAACAAGCAATGCCCAGGGCTGAATAACTACTAAACTAATAATTATATGTATGTGATTTCAAATGCTAATGGTAGGTTTTCAAGGTCAAAGAGTCTACTACTTTCTCAGTAGTATCAGTATTTATTGTAACATCTACCTGTCCAGGGACTGCAGATGGAAACTAGCAGTTCTGCTAACCTGGCACAAAAAATATTTCCCCTGAGGTCAATGTATTGTTGTGCATGTCCCTGTCTAAAAAATAAATAAATTCCAACTAATGAGGTTCAAATACATTTAAGAACATTACTTTTGGTTCAATAAAAAAATGTGATGTGTGATAAAAGGGTTTCAGCAAGAATGCAAGGAAAGGTGTACAAGATGGTGGTGAGGCCAGCGATGTTGTGTGGTTTAGAAACAGCGGCACTGAGGAAAAGACAGGAGGCAGAGCTGGAGGTAGCAGAGATGAAAATGTTGAAGTTCTCTTTGGGAGTGACGAGGATGGATAGGATCAGGAATTAGAGGGACAGCATATGTTAAATGTTTCGGAGACAAAGTCAGAGAGGTTAGATTGAGATGGCTTGGACATGTACAGAGGAGGGAGAGTGAATATATACAGTATAAGGGAAAAGGCCTAGAGGAAGACCAAAGAAGAGATTTATAGATGTGGTGACAGAGGACATGAATTTACTTGGTGTGAGAGAAAAAGATACAGAAGATAGGGTGATATGGAGGCAGATGACTCACTATGGCGGCCCCTGAAGGGGACAACTGAAAGGAAAGGAAGACTTTTAGTGCAAAAAAATTAATGGGGAAATGAGCATAGGTTCAAATGATAATGCCTGGTTTTCACTATGAAGAAAACAGAGCTGCCTTGGTGGAGGTCTGTGCTCTCTCGGTTTGTTTTGTGGATTTCTCAGGACTGGTACCACTGAGTATGTTCATATTTTTATAGCTTTTATTTTACATGATAGTTTATACACACTTCCTCCAAACCCAATAAATATGTATTTTCCCAGCACGGGACCTTTAAGCTCATATTTGAGTGAAATAAATCAAAAAGGAACAACAATAATAATAATAATAATACAAATCATAAGGTTGTTTTAATTTGAAAGCGTCGACAGGAAGTCTGGCATGTCGTTCTTTGTCGTTTGACACCAGTGTCTCGAGCGCCACGGACCTATGTGCGCAGAGAAGGAGCGTCCACACTTTGCGCGCACGCACTGAACTTTTCGGTCGTTTCCAGTAGACGCTTCAGTGAAAACCTGCCTCCCTTCCTGACGCCTGATCATGTTCAAACATCAAGAAGAAGAAGAGGAGGGCAAACAGGCGGCAGAATAACACGCGTGGCCGTGGACTTGGTATGCATTGTGCGCGTGGAGTGGGGTTTCCAGAGTGGGAGCGCTCACTGAAGACTCCCCCAGGTCTGTGCGTGCTCGTTAACGTCCGTGGGTGTGATTCGTAGCCGGGTTGTTTACAGTCATGGACGGACACGCGCTGGTGCCATGGATGCTGCTGTGTCTGCTCGTGGGTCCCTCGGTCACTCAGAATGCCGCACCTGGTGGAGGTAAGAGCCGCGCGCACCTCTGACACCAGAGAACAGCAAACCCAGGCTCACGAGCGTTTTACTTCGTTTTAGGTCATTTTGTGGATTTTTCACCCCATTAAAAAAATTATTTTGGTCGATATTCACAAGTGTTTTTTGTTTTTTATCCTATTATTGTTTTTTGTATTGTTTTTTCCCTACTATTTTTGTTTATTATTGGATATTTAGATTATTTTTTTGAGTTTATTCTTTTCCCTTCGTTGACATTTAGTTTAGTTTTTGGATTATTTTGTTCATTTTTAGTTAGATTTTTTTGCTAATTTTTCCTCATTTTATTTGTCATTTTGGTTTTTTTTTTGCCTGATGATTTTGGTCATCTGTGGGTATTATGTTTATTTTTTGGATGATTTTGTTCATTTTTATTTCAAGTCTTTATCAATTGTTAATCTTCTATTCATTTTTTAAAAATTTGTGTGACATTTTGTTTAATTACTAGTTTTTTTTATTCATTTTTGTTCATTTTATGGATTATTTTGTTCTGCCTGTCATTTACTTTGTTTTATAAATGTATAGCTCGTTTGTAAATATTTAAGTTTTTAGTTTTTATAGTTTGTTTATTTTAGTTCATTGGCTTAATACATTTGCTTGTGTTTTATTCACTTTTCTTCATTTTATGGATTATTTTGTTCATTTTTTTGTCTCATTTTTTGTATTTTTTGTATTTTTTCCATATTTTCATGACTATTATACTTTTTTACATTCATTCAGTTTGTTAATCTGTTAATATTTGTTTATTTCATGTGATTTTTTAATTTTTGTTAGTTCCATTGATTATTTTGTTCATTTATTCTTTATTTTAGTTTTGTTTTTATTTAAAAAAAAAATTCTGTTCATTTTTGTTCACTTTCATGATTATTTAGTTCATTGTTCTTAATTTTATTTAAGATTTTGTTCTGTGCTCATTATCCTTATCTTTTCCAGTTTCTGTTCATTTTGTGAATAATTTTGTTTATACCTTGTTTACATAATTAATTATTACATTTATTTTTTCATCATGTTGCTCACTTTGGTGGATATTCACTTCGTTGATTTTTAAAATTCTCTTGTTCTCATGATTGTTTTGCTTATTCATCTGTGTATATTTTGTCAGTTTTATGCTCAGTTTAGTTCATTTTGTGGCTATTTTGTTCAAGTTCTTTTTTGTTATTTTCTTAATTTTCTCCTAATTTTTGTCCATTGTTTGGATTATTTTGTTTATATAGAACATACCAGTTTGGATTTTCATCATGCAATATATATGTTTTTGCTGATTTGTGGATATTTTGTTAATTTTAATTCCTTTTTTTCACATTTTTTGTTAAAGTGTTATTATCACTAACATGAAATAAAACAAGCACAATATGGTCAGTGTTCATGCTTATACATCTTGTTTTCCTTCACATTTATGTAGTAAAACATAATAGTCCATGTTTTGGACATCGTATTTCAATTTTGAGCATTTATGCAGCATGCAAAGCTTAGCAGAGTTACATTTTACTACTTTAAAATGTAACTGTGGTGAGAAAACTGTCCAGTCAAATCAAAATGAAGCTTTTTTTCACTGGAGACCAATTAGCAGAATTCTCCATGACCTGATGCTGCTGCTGCTGCGTGACTGCTGCGAGCTCAGGGTGGATCAGGGCGCAGTTGGGATTACACCCACTGTTCTCGGAGAGATGGCATGACGCTCTCCCCCTGGGGCTGGTGGTTCCTGGCGTAGGGTAGGAGCGCAGTAGGAGTAAGGGGTGGGAGTGTGGAGGACTAGCAGGGACCACCCAGGCATCCTCAGACTGCAGGTGCTTCCAATGAAACACAAGCTCAATGTCCAGATTATTATGATCTGATGAAATCTGTCGAGGTCACGGCGGTTCTTTACAATGCTTCTCAATTTGGATTTAATAGGATTATAAAGAGGAGAGAAAGCAAAGACTGAGCTCAGATCCACACACACTTGTATTTACACAGTTCCAAGGGTCACTAATATTTTAAAGGTCCTGTATCATAACTAATGAGCCTATTTGTAATTCACTGATACCCCCCCCCCACACACACACACACACACACAGATTTCACTGTAAGGAGTTCTAAC
>JAQQAE010005606.1:0-17459 GCA_029823295.1 Pseudamia nigra | reverse complement strand
CAGCAAAAAGTGTACATGCAGGTTATGCTGTTATATCGTCCCTACCAATGTTGAGACCAAACCTACGCCCTTGATCAGTATCATCCAATATTAACTCTGTTCCACCTGGATAATTGGCAAATAGCATAGGATTGACTGATTCAGTGACTAGTATTTATTTGTTACATTAATGGTGATTTCATAGATTTGTGTAATTGAATTTATGTTCCTTTAAAGACTTTCACACAGTTTTTTCCTTCACATAAAAGGGGAATTAATAACAACAACAGAAATAGGAAAAAAAAACATTCACATTAACATTATGTATGTGCCTAATTCTTATTTTTAAGATTGGGATTCCTCAAAATTCCATAATAAATACTGATAATATGTATACAAATACGCAGCTCATAATCATAGATTCTATTCTGTATTGTATGGCACAATGCCATGATGTGCAAGTATTCCATCAAAGTGTAAGTGTCAAGGCTAAGGTGCATGAAAAAGCCCACAGTTACTTTTTTATCAGAGTCTATAATAGAACATATTCTTTAACTGTCAGAAAAACATGCAATGGTAATGATGGAAAAATTGCCTTTTTAGAAATTGGTGCTGTTTTCAATTACTTTTAAAGCAAGTATGCATGCGTAGGTGTGTGCACTCAGTAGCTGCATGACAGCGGAACACAGCAGTGTTCACCTGCCCTCTAATTCCTCTCCTCTTCTCCCAAGCTGTCCTCCTTCCTCTTCCTCTCAGAGGTATCAGAGGGAGAACAGCTACTGTATGAGACCCTCTTTCAAAACAACGTGGTCTATATGAAGACAGCGACTGCACTCACAGGATATCAGCGCTGAGAACCAGGCGAAGGCAGTTAGGGGTCACGCTACTGAAGCATGTGTGTAATAAGATGCAGTGTCAGTGAGGATGACTGTGTCACACATGAACTCCCCTGCTGGCTGGTGGCTGTCTGCAGACGCCCTCATCCTGACGCTACAGGGTGGAGAAGGCTTCTTGTGAAACATTCCACTCTCCCCCACCACGCTAACCAGCGTTTCCTGTTCTCAATTCCCCGTCCTTCCCTCACGTCCCTTGCCTGCCTTCCTTTACTCTGCCCCACCTTTGTCTCACCTCAAAATGGCAATAGTACCGTCCAGAGTTTCCCACCTCCCGTCAACTGCTCGCTCCACACCCCTGGGCTGGTCTCCTGACTTTAGCCCCCACACCCCAGACTGGAGGACTCACTGTGGGCTTCCTGGAGAACCACCTTCTATTATCAAACAACTGACCAAACCCAAAAACAGGGCTGCTGCGCTCACTTGGTCATTTCCCCCTTTGAGGACAAACACAGATACTGAACTAAATAAGGGGCTGTAAATAAAGGCAACGCCAGCACCTCATTGACCTCATGTTTCAACATCTTTCAAAATTTGTTTTAATTTACAATTTAAAGGAGACGTATTGCGCATCTTTTAACAAGTTAGTTTCATTCATACATATCCTTAGAATGTGTATTTTAAATTTCAGCTCAAGACATCACAGCGATGCTTCATTCTACCATGTCTGTATACGTCTGGTTTTCAGCCCTGTGTCAAGTAGGCTGTTCCAGTGTGTGGTGCTTTAAATGCATACGAGCTGCCGTTGATCACACACAATACCTGTCAGTGCAATGGATTCCATCATGTAGACTCCCGGGCATATTACCCAAGATGATTTTGATGGGTGTGGAGAGTTTTGGTTTAGTGATTGTAGGTTTGTGACATCACAAATAACCAGAAATCCAATTTTTTCAGTTCCTGCATTAGAAAAACAGCTGTGTTTTACACTTTTAAGTAAGAATTTTGATACTTAAAAATCATTTTTAGAGCTCACAGACCTATTTTAACATTAGAAAAATACACAAAACCCTATTTTTCACAACATGTCTCCTTTAAGTTTGAAGATCACCAGATCGATTAGTTGATCACAAAATTTACTGCAGCGCTAACAATTAGTGATGAATGCTGAGACAAAATATTGATAATATCTGGGACAGATTGTATCTCACAAAAACCCCAACATTTGGTAAAACCCCAACACTAAACATCACTATTTTTACTAAAACACGCAGGCATTCTAAAAGCCTGTTTACTCACTTTTTAATCTCATTTGATCATATTCTACCAAAAATGACCCTGTGCAACACTGCAAATATCATAATTTACCATGAAAACTGCCTTGCTAAATATCACTGAATCTTATTATTGACGGGTGACTTACCATATACACTCTGTTAATTAGCTATAAAAGTATGGCTAATTAGGATTTGCAACTTTTTTCATGATAATAAACTTGGGGATTTGGGTGTTGGTTTTTAAAAATAAAAACAACCTGTCAAAGGAGATATATTATGTATTTTCTAGCATAATATTTTAAGTTTCCGGACCCCAAAGACGATCTTCTCTTTGCTGATTTCTTTTCCCTTCTCCGTTCCTTGGCTGAAAAAATGGTATTTTGGTCTCTCCCTACCCCCTTGGTTGTTTGTTTTTCTGACTGATAGTGCGCTTGGACCAGAGTTCATGGGTGTGGCTTATGCAAATGAGAAAATACACCAAGGACTGGTGTCAATTGAACTATGCCCAGAGCTGACCTGAGTCCAGGTGGGCAGGGTCCAGGCCTCAGGCTGAGGTGATTGAAAAGAGATATGATGTCACATCTGAGTGAGAAGGCAAACTGCAGGTTTTCAGGCAGATTCAGTTGACCTGATCAGAAAAGCTCTGTGCACAGTTTGTCCCTGATCTGACTGTTTTAATACTGCAACATTATTCTAGGGCCCAGGAACATGTTTTATCATGTTAAAAAGCACATCGACACCCTGTGTACCAACCTGCACCTGGTAATTTTCACATTTTTAAACCACATCATAAACCAAATGATTAATTATGCCAAGTAATCAACACCTTAATGTTAATGAACACAACTGAGCAGAGTTAATATCTCATAAATTAACAAATATTTAAGGCAAAAATGACTGATTAAACAAAAAACATCAAATATTAGTGAAATCCTTGTAACAGTAGGAATCGTTGACACGGGACCATTCTCAAAGTATGTTAATATTCAAAGCTAAATTATAATGCACATAAAGCATATATCAACCATGTACTTTATATCAGCCACATAATAAATCCACAGATGACTTCTTTTACCCAACTACAGAGCCTGTTGGACAGAGAAAATAGTTTGGTAATTTAATCCATGCAGAATAGGGATAAAAGCTACATTGTAAGAGACTAAGATGAGACACGTGTTGATTAACGCAGCATGATCATCTAAGACAAATGCTCCCTATTTCTTATGACTAATAAATGATGCATATGTATGTGCATGCAGGGCTGGAATATGAGCATGGCGCTGACAGAAGATGGACAGGCAGCATGGATCCCTGTTTTCTCAGCTTCTTTTTTCAGAAACAGCGAGAGACCAAGTGGTTCCAGCAGATGGGGCTGGGTTTGATATGACCATCTGTCTGAGAAACGCAAGGAAATGCACAGACTGGGCTGGTCTCTGTAAGTAAAAATGTACACTTTAAATGACTTACTGTCTGATTATAACACTGTTTTACTTGATGTTTAATGTCCCCTTTCGCTCAAAAACAAGTTGTTTCTCAATGTTCACTTGCTCACGACTCCATACGTACAGTGATGCCTGTAGAGAGTCTTGGGATTTCAAGTGTGATCTACGAAAGGGAGAAAATATGTCTACTCACTAAAAGTCTGAAATTATGCGATGCGCTCACCAGAAATGTTTGGAGCCAGTTATTATGTAATATTTAAGTGTTACATCAATACTCGAGGCTATTGATGACCAAAGATTGAAACTGGATTTTTAGGAATGCAAGAATCACATACTATCCAGCAGATGAGCTTCACGGGGTACAGTATGTACAATATTTCTACAGCTTACAGTATATTTAACATAAGACATTTAAACCAGAAATTTATGACAAAATGAAATGGATTTCTACACAAATTCTCAACACGATGAGAAAGTCAGTGATGTTTGACAGATTTTCCATAGAGTGCATGAGATGATTCATCTCCTGACAAAATGAATGTTGACTCTCAATTAATGAGCTATTGACATGTTATAAATTAATGTAATTAATGTATGTAGATGGGCGGTTCAAAGAAAGCATTACTGAGGAAAGGAATAATAGTCACATATTCAGCAATTTTCCAGTAAGAATAGAAGACATACCAGTTTCAGTTTAATATTTTTAACAAGATCCTTGAATTGTTTTGTGGGAAGCCCATATCAGAACTCAAACAATGCAGGATATTTTGATACACCTTGTAAGGGGAATTCATGGATTAAGAGGGGCTTAACAAATTGTAAATGTGCATTGCACAAAACAAAGCAAGATGCAAAAATGCCATCATTAAATCACCATCCTACCCTGCAATCTCAGCTCACAAAACCTATTTTTTGACAGTATCCATCACTATTTCTTCTGTCTGCTATTTCAGCTGTTGTTCCTCTCAGTGATTCTCCAGAATAAACATAGTCTTCATCATAAACTTCTTCAAATGCTAGCGGAGACAGAAACCTAGCAGTGTGTGTTGTCCCCTCAGTGGTGTCTTGTCTGGGGGCGCTCCGCAGCAGGCTGACTCACAGCCCCGGCCCACTCTTCCTTCCCACTCCTCCCTCCCACTCAGCCCTTGCCGAACCCCAGCGTGGGAGGCAGTGCAGCCTAGGACCAGAGCCTCCGGCTGGGCACACACACAGGCAGCACGGGCCCACTGCTCTGGAGCTTTGGCTTGCATTCCCCTCACCCACACAGAAACAAAAACACACGCACACACAACCTACCCACATGCAGTACCCGGACGGATTTTAGAGCACCTCTTTAATGATGTCATGTGCCTTACATCTAAAGGGAGCAGAGGCAGGGGAAATGTGGGAGTGTGTGGGCCGTACAGTGATTGCACATGCTTTGTGTGCATATTTGTGTGTTATACAGATTTCTTTGGTTTACATTACATACACTAAGATGTTTTATGCACACATGTACAGCTGGCTACTGTGAGTAAAGTGCTTTTAACACTGTTCAGTTCTGAAGGTTGTAGTTATTTCTGGATTGATGCTACAGAGGAGAGTTCTTATCTAATGACCTGATAGTTATGGTGAGCTCTCCTTAGACAGAGTAAACATATCTGTACTTCTAAGATTGATGATTCTAGGTTGTGGAGCTGATGTTGTTGCTGATGTGTATTTCATGAATTTCAGTAAATTACCAAATTTCAGCAAACCTCAGTTTAACAAGGACATCTTGATTAAATGCCAGGATTTACTAAGATTTGCTAAATGAAAAACCAGAGGTTGTTTGTTCTTACCAACGGGACAGGAGCAGCTGATCGCCAGTCTTTGTCTCCTTGTATATTAGGAAGATTTCCAGCTGTGAAAAGCAGGTGGGAAAGGAGCATGTCACTCTCATATAACTGATCCTTGTCAAACAATTCTGTGCAATCAGGAACACCAATATGGAAGTGAAATCTAGAAAACATTTTTACAAGAACACAATGTCACACATCGTAGGATGCCTGTACTGAGAAAAATAATAATATTCAGAAGGGCCAGATTGCTCATTAGAATTTCTCACATTTGTGTGTGGGCGAGCTTTTAGCAGTCTTTCTCCCTCTAGTCCCCAACGCTCTTCCAGAAACACTGTTCTCTGTCCAATACCAACCCGGGATCTTAACCTCAGTCTGTCCATTAAAAAAAGTAAATCCAAGCAACAACTTCTGTCCAAGTTTCAAGGATTCAGCATACTGTATACTGTACACATTTGAGTCCCATCTACTGACTGTACCAAACCCCTTGACATGCTCAGTCCACTTGTGTGTAAATGTTACAGTAAAATAACATTCTGGTAGAATTTACATCCATCACAGCAAGTTAGTTTTTGATTTCAACAGCATCCTCTGTGCAGTCAGAGACACATCCACTACTGATTCATAGATAGATAGATAGATAGATAGATAGATAGGAAAACAACACATTCCTGATTTACTATGTTTTACATGCAAAGCTGACAGAAAAAGGAAGAATCACATTATAAAAATATAAGAATCATAAAGTAGCATTAGCCATCCAGCTTCAGAAACTGATGGTCGGAGTTTTAACTGTTCAACACGTGTCACAAGTGCCCCCTGTTGGATACTGCAGGCTTTTAATTACAACCGTCTTAGAATTTAAATATGAATTTAAAATGACTATTGTACCAGTAAAACAATAACAGATTAGTTACAGACACTATATTTATAATGAAAATCATCATCAGTTTCAACTAAGTATGTACAGACATTCTGCACCAGCGCTCCATCTGTCATCAGTGATACAGGGATTTCTTAGAAAGCCGGTGGAGTCATAATAGGTCAGTCAATCATAGTCCGACCTTCTCTCTCTCTCTCTCGCTCTCTCTCTCACTCACTCACTCTGTCGGTCGTTTTCTTTCTCTCTCTGCTCTCCTTGTCTATTCCGAAGTCACGGGGTCTCCCCCGGGGTAAACGCATTCCAAAACACAAGAATTTCCTCCAGCCCAACTCACATACCACATTTCTCTCTCTCTCTCTCTCTCTCTCTCTCTCTCCACGCGCACGTGAACACATGCGAGCAGTGTGCACAATGGTCATGCCAGAGCCAGAAAAGACCACACACTGTTGCTATGCCATGCTGATCACTGGCCACAATCACACAAACACAGCTCCTCCAACTTATACAGGATAATAATCAGCCCAAAGTGACATGAATCCAAAGCAGTTAAATAGTCTGAGCCATTTAAAACAATTAAAGCGCAACATTTGCTTTTTCCACTATCAGTCTCAACACCTAAGCATTTACGTTTCAAAAGCAAATCATAATTAACAATATTTTCACTACCTGTAGAATATTCTTTGGTCTTGCACAGAAGTTGCGGATGAAAAACAGGCCGATTGGCAGACTCCGTCTACGCTGCGCTCCTGGATCTATCCGACACACACACAAAATACAGAAGAGGCAACAAAAATCACCGAGGGTTCAAAAAAAGTGTGTGTGAATCTAACGAAGGCGCGCGGAGATACACGAGGAGGATCGATTTGTCACATCTCTTACAACTGCTGTTACTATTCTGCCGCGTTACTCATCTTCTCTCTGGTTTAAGTGTCTGACAGCCAGCGGGGCTTTTGTACACGATCACTCGGAAATGCCACCGCCTGGCTCCGCTGCATCGCCGTGAACGCACACAGTCCAGAACTCACATCAGCCTCGTCACCGCGCCGACCCAATGTCAACCTCAGCACCGCAAGAAATCCCCCCGCCGCCCCCTCACGCACCAGGGACCGTCCCCGGTGCGGCCTGGGCCGCCGTGGACACTCATCACGGAAGAGTGATGGTGACAACAGACACGCTAAAGGTAAAGGCAGAGAGTAGAGATCAAAGAAGAGTCTATGCGTAATGAAAAGATTCTTCACTTCGATCAACAGCATCTTTTACTGAAATTAAGCGCTGTTAATACCGTCCCCAAATAGGCGTAGATTTAATCAAAATGACAGAAAAACACATTGCAAAACATTTCCAAAGCAGTATTTTTTGTAATGGTTTATGTTAGAGAATCCTTGTGTAAAATATAAATGCCATGCAAATTATGATTTCTGAGATAGACTCAGTATTTTTAATCTACCAATAATTTCCCCAAAACAGATAACCCCACTGGGAAAATTCCCTGGGCCAAACTGAAGTCAGTCCACATTTACCTTAAATTTCTATGTCCAGGTGCAGCTCTCTTTATTCCACTCTGATTATCTGCGCTGGATTAAATGTGGCTCTGGATGAGCAAATGTTTTGGACCACCTCTGTCCAAATTGCTTTGGCATTTTCAAAAAAGCACAAAATCTCACAAATTGCTATTATTGAAACGACTTTCAGAGGGCAGCCCATGAGGAAACAAGTCAAAAATGAAGAAAAGGAATCAGACTTAAATTTGCAAAGAGAAAGTCGAAAGATGTTGAGCGATGTAAGAGCATTAAATGGCTGCAGAACCTGTTCATGTTTTCAGTCACTATAGAACTGTCTTAATGTCTGCCCTGGGGAAATACACCTGCAGTGGGATTGTACCTGCTTTGCTAAATGTATGCATCTATTTGTATAACTTTCCTTTGAAATATGTGAGATGAACTGTTATTGCTCACCTGCTTCTTCCCCTTTTTTTCTTGCAGGCTGTCTCATCACTTTCGGTTTGAGAGTGAGAGTGATTTGGTACAGCGATCTGGGAAATTAACAAATGTTTTCACTTGCTTGTTCTCTCGCTCCACTGGCTGAAGTTGAGGAGGTATGAGGTCTCAAAACCACCCTGACAATATTACCAGCATGATGACAGGGTTCATATTGTGAAATTCCCTGAATAAATTACGGTGCCCACTCTTTCTCTTATCTCGTTATGAGTACTGTGATGAGTGCTGTTTCTGGTATTTGGGATGGGTATTTCTTCGGGGTAAACCTCCCAGAAATATTTTGTATTAAGAGTTTCTTTCAGCTCTGTGATGAAATGAATTTAACCCCTCACATGACAGGTGAACATTTAGGACTTTGATATGATATAAGGTATTTATTTTTACCCCTCTGTGATGATGAAAGCAAAATTTTGGAAGCAGTGATCACCCTTTGTCATTGAATTTACTGCATTAATCTACATACAAGCTGCAGTTGTGGCTTTCGCTAAACCAAAAAGGTGCATCATATTAGTTAAGAGCTCTTAAATTTCACGATTTGACCTTTAAGTTGCTGTTGTCATGTTGCACTATGGTTATTGCACATAGACAGGACATTAGACAGATTATTTCTGCGTCATCCTGAAACAAAGCAATCTGAAGTGTGTTGTTTTCCCAACCGCATTAAAGCCAGTACTTAGGAAATCAATTGTAGAAAATTTAGATTAAACATTTTTTTTTTTTTTGCAATAATGGCACAAGAAGGGTGACGCAGACATCAAAATTAAAAGCAAAGAAACGTGCAGAATAATCTATCAATTACAAAGTGAAAGTGGGGACAATCCCTTAAATTTCCCTTCATGGTTCTCAGTGGAGGGTCTTTTTAAAAAAATTTGGGTGTGTATTGATCTGACAGGGAGTGCGTGATATTGACTCTAGGTTAAATGACTGGATCCACGTCACAGGCTGGTTGAGCTGCAGCAGGACATCAGAGAGACCCGAGAGGCTTGACCTGCAATGTTCACTGAACTCCAGTCCCCTTTGGTTTTACCGAGCGCACACGGCAAACACCTGATGAAATCACAATTTCAATATACCGGAGCGGCTTTGAAGTCAGAGATAAACATGTTTGTAAAGGCATGTTTTTGAGTTGCCCCGTTAGATAATGTATTGTTTCATGACGGCAGCAGAAAAGATGAAACCACAGTGTATGTGGAGGCTGTGAAAAAAAGGATTCAACTGCTGGAAACATTGTAAAGTTCAAGATTGGTGGAAATCTTAACATTCTTTCCAGTGCTAATAGAGTTCAATCAAGTCACATTTCACAGCGGTTTTTAGCTGAAATGCTTTATCTCAAACATTGCAATATAATCTTTCAACAATTGGCCTTTTGGTTCATTTGACGCGTGTGTTTTAACATCTGAGTCCTGTTTGATCTTCTACACATGAAGTTTACAAGAATGAAATGCCGCTTTGTCATTCTTCGTCACTTGCACATCTCCCCTGGAGCTTCTGGTGGTTTTGAAAATTCAACTCAGCAGTGTATCCTAAGTCAACGGTTACCGTTGAAGTTGTTGGCGCACCGCGGTGGTGGTTATGCTACGGCACCTCCACCGGTTTTTCAGTGCTGGTACGTTGGCTCCCAGGCCCATTGTGTATATGAAGGCAGAGGTGTAGTATGTGTTTTCACTGTCTCCTCCCTGGGAATTCCCCTCTGTTCCAGGCTCCAACAGCCTGTTGCAGCCGCAGCTGTACATATGAGCGTGTGTGTGTGTGTCGGGATGTATACACACTAGAGTTCAGTTATTCGCATTTCAGTTCCGTGCACGAAGGCATGCCTTAATGTAAGCGTGCATGTGTGTGTGTGTTTCCTCCCTGATTCCCAGGGTTCTGCGAAGTTAAACCCTCTTAAATGTCCCCCTGGCTTTTGTCCTCACGTTTCAGCTGAATTTCCCCGCATTCATCCCACCATTCAGACTCTGGGTGTTCGAGCGCTCAGGAATGCACTGGGTTTGACAGGCGCCTGCGTGTGTATGCGTGTGCATATACATGCGTGTAAATGAGCATACAACAGAAATAAAGAAGAGGTTCGGAAAAAAAAGGGGGGGGGGATTTTTTCCCCTTTTTTTCCCTCCACCTCCTTGTGATGCAAAGGTGCTCGGTTGGACTCGGAAACACACAATCACCTTACCTTTGCGCACACATACTTTTCACCTTTCTAGACACACACTCTCTCAACACCCACACACACTTCGAGTCACATGTGCTCGCACTCGAAGGGAGCTCTGCACCCACTCACCCTGACACCCACACAACCACCCACACACTCACGTGCACTGCCAAATAGCTTTCACTCTTTACCCTCCCACCCGATCACCACCTCACGCACTACCACTGAGCACACATACATGTATACACACAGTTTCACACTCAGTGCCGGGCATGCGCCTGATCTGGTTTCCTCTTTGCTTTGTGAGCGACCCGCAGTGATAAAATAAACACAAATACGTGATAATCACATTCCAGACATTTCTCTCCTGCCGGTGGGAAGTTTCAACTGGTTTCCTGCAAGAGTTGGTTTGATGATGTGTGTGTGTGTGTGGGTGTGTGTGTGGGGGTGTGTGTGTGTGTGTGTGTGCAACCCCGGAGAGAAAAAAGGAGAAAGAAAATGAGAGAGGGAACAAAGAGATCTGGGGCGAAGTCTCACACATTCCTCAGTCCTGCCAATATCCTACCAGTATACTAGACCATCACAACTCAACACACACACTCATGGATACACACACGCACACACACACCCACACACACACACACACACACACACACACACACACACACACATCTGAATAAAATCTTCTCATTTGCACTTCATCGGCAGTATCACTCCAACATGGACATTTCCAAACATTTTTGCAAATTATATCATGCAGCATTAGAACGAAATAAACACTTCAGCTGACAATGGCAGCATCGAACACACACACACACACACACGCACACACACACACACACACAAACTGTACGGGATGTAAAAGCTGGACATAGTAAGTGAAAAGAAACCAGTGGGAGAAAAGACACAAAAAGCAGCTCTTTCAGTATCAATGATCTGAAAAAGAAAAGGCAGTCCTACCTTGTGTTATTACTGATTGATGTGTTTTTAGAAAGAGAGTCAGAGGAGACAGAAACAGTGAGAAAGACGCTGTAAATGTGAGAATCAGAGTCTGAGACGTAAACGGGACTTACCTGAGCACATGGCCCACATGGCATGCACACTTCCTCAGTCAACACGCTTTGTTTCTCCTCCTCTCTGTTGCTGCATGCTTCCCCTCCATCTGTCTGTCTCTGCGTCTCTCTTCTTGTCTTTCTCCCCCTTCCCTCTCCTTCGCTTTCTCTCTCTCTCCCTCTCTCTCTCTCTCCCTCTCTCTCTCCCCCTCCCTCTCCCTCCTTCCCTCTTCTGCTCTATGAGCCCTCTTCTCTCTCGTCTAACTTCATTGTTTCTTCTGTAAAATAAAAACAACTTGCATTTTTCACACCTCTTCTTGGGCTCTTGCATTCGATAAAGTTGTCCCTCTTTATGCAAGTGAGAGTGATCTATGAAGGCAGTCTTAACTAGACTGTGTCTCTCCTCCCCCCTATGCCACATGGTGTATGTGCATGTCTATATGCATGTGTGTCATTCACCTCCACACATATGTTGTTTTATATTTCCTCACGTTATTTACTGGTTTCCTTTCTCTTAACTTCTACCGATATTTGCTCTTGAGTGCACATATTCAAAGGGAAGTGGGTATCAACGTGATGAGCAATTGATACACGTGAAATTACAGTTAAATTATAGGAGGACGGTGATGGACAGACACAAACAGCCTGGCATCTTCAGCTGGGAAATCTGTGCCCTCAGAAAAAAACTGTTTTCACACAGGCTTTTTTGAAAAAGCAACTGCTGTTTAGAATAAAATTTGAGGTTGGAACAAAATGCAATAGTTTATTCAGCTGGTGAGAGGAAACTATTCAGTTCAAGCATTACAATTTTACACTCTGTGAAATTGTGAAAAAAGGACTTGAAGGATTTGAAGTGTAACATCTTTGCTTTTGTCACTTTCTATATTTAACCATGGTCTTTCCCTAAGTCTGAGCAAGTGCTTTGAGTTTTAGAAAAAATAACTGCAACATCCCATAATCAGATCTGCACATATTTCTCTATCAGTTCCCCTAAAAACCTGAATTAACCCTTTTCACGCCGTCCTACAAAGGCAAAGTGACAGTAACGAGGTGACATTAAAACCATAGTAATTACAAAATGAAGGCAAAAACCAAAACAAAATGCAATAAGTCACTGAGTATTTTGACTTAAAATGAACAAAACAATCAGGAAAAAGGAGCAACATAAGAAACAAATGGTATAAAATGATAAAGATAACACATAAAGTGAACAGTCAGAAGAAAGATGAACAAAACAAGAGGCAAAATAAACAAAATATGAACAAAGTAGTTAGAAAAAAAATGAAGAAAATAATCAAGAAGCTGCAAAGAAAGGAACAAAAAAGAATAAAAAAAGTCAAGTGAATTATCCAAATTAGATGCAAAAAGAAGAAAAATGGACATAAATAAACCAAACTGTCACAGATGCACTTTAAAAATGAACAAAAAAACAAAACTTTCAAAAATATTTTTTTCTATTTCACTGTTTGCTGCCACTATAATACCAGTACATATGTGTGGTTGATCTAAAAATTTGCTTTCATACATGATCAAATAGTAGCTAAAGCATAATTATGATTGTATTTCACTAAACTGACATGCCCTAATTGAACCATTTCAACCACTACCTGCTGAAAATACAGTATGTGATGTTATTTTAAAGATTGTTTGCAAGCACCACAAGGCTCAAAATGTCACATACCCTTTTGTTTTTAATAATTCACGTATGGAAGGGTTAATAAATGCTTCATATGCATTATCCTCCTTTATAAGCATGCTTACTTTCCACAAACAGAAAACGGAAAATCACGATGCTTCAAATTTTCCCAAATCCTCATGAATCATTAACACTTATTATGTTGATGAAAATATAACCTGTGCAAAATGACATCACTGCAAAACCATTTTCTTTGGCAGATTAGGAATGCAAAAAGTACAGTAACTGTTGACAGGGTGGCAACCCCGTGTGCTGCGCTTATGTAATAGACTGAAAATAAGCAAGTCACATCATGTTATCCTTTGTACAGTTTCTCTTTGATTGTTAATGCATATGTTATATGACAAAATCTTCCTAGCCTCTACTTTGACCTGGAGTATTTTTAATACACTAAAAGTCTTACATAGTATCTATTAGTATAATTATACGCTTGGCTCAGTGGTTAATTGTTAGTCTGAATCTGCTGAATGGGCACACATTAAAGTTGCTTTTATTTTTCAGAAACAGTGTTAATTATGCTAAACTATGTAATCAGCCATTATATTCTTAAACTCATCAAATTTCCATGAAAGCAAATGAGCAGTAATTCTTGAATAAACCATGAGTAGTTTTGAATATGCTTTTGAAGATAATTTTTTACTCTTACTCATGTACTTGTGTTTTTGAGTACTTCTACTTGAGTCACTATAATTTTAAAGTAACAATACTTTTACTTGAGTACTGCACACATGTTTTGGTCATTTTTGTTTATTCTCATGACTATTTTGACAAGTTTTTTGTTGATTTTGCTGCATATTTTGTTCATTTTCTAACTTGATCTTTATTATTTTTTATTTTAAATATTGTTTTAACAATATCATTGCTTAATTTCTTCATTTTACCAAATTTTGCTGCATTTTTAAACCTGTTGTTCATTTTTTGTTCATACCATTGCTTATTTGTTCAAATTCATGATTATATTATTAGTTTTTGTTAATTTGCTTCATTACTTTCATCTTTTTTGTCATTAATATTTTCATTGTGTTCATTTAAACTTGTTAACTTTACAGTTTCCTTAATTGCTTTGTTCAGTTTTGTAAATTTTATTGATTATTTTGTTAATTTTTTGTTCTTTTTGGTTAATTTTTTTGTCTTTTATGGTCATTTCGTTGCTTTTTGTGATTATGTTTGTGTTCATTTGTTTAAATTTATTCATGTAGATAATTTTCTTGATTACTTTCCTTAGTTTCTTTGTATTTAATTGATTATTATTCTGTTTTTTTACAGCAACCTGTTTTACTTCTACTCATCAAGCAGAGCAAAATGTAACTGAATAGAAGCATAGTTTTTTTTCATCATAAATGTAACTGTGTAAAAGTAAAACCTATTGTGCAAAACAACTACAGTACTCTCAGAAGTACATTTTATGGATAAAACTACTCAAGTGCATGTAAAGGAGTAAATGTATTTGAGTCCGACCCACCTCTGTTTGTGACATATACCTACTTCGCAGCCTAGAACTCTGACTTCATGGTCACTGACTCAGCGACGGTCCCTTATTCCTCTGTGTGATCCA
Source organism: Pseudamia nigra (assembly GCA_029823295.1). Taxonomy (NCBI): domain Eukaryota; kingdom Metazoa; phylum Chordata; class Actinopteri; order Kurtiformes; family Apogonidae; genus Pseudamia; species Pseudamia nigra. Next base: position 2,782 of record JAQQAE010005606.1, on the reverse strand, counting down.
GCAGCCGAGAGCCTCCCTGCACTGGATGCAGTGAAAGCAAGAAAACACATACGTGTGTTGACGTTGTAATCAGAAATTCCAAATGTGGTTTAGAAGGGCAGCAGCAACACAAACACAGCTCCGGGGGCTGTAAGAAGGAATGAATGCTGTCCATAATTTTGCCGTTGTCTTTTCCATTCCCCCTCCAAATATTATCCCATGTTTCCACCAGCTCCATAATGTTATGGAAGGGAAGTGGATGGGGTATCTGGGTACTTTTGTATGTGAAGCAGTGGTTTTTACAGTATAGGGCTTCTGTGCACCTAATCCAACAGACAAGTGGAGCATTTGTGTATGCTGTTGCACAAACCTTGTTGCTTTTCTTGCATTTTGTTTTTGACACAAATTATGATCAATCTGACATTTTAACCAAGGGAATTTCCTCCAGTGTGCCCTGTAATGTCACTTAATGACATCGATGCAATGAGTCTGCCTTCATGGTATATAGACTTCCATTAGTCAGTGGCTACAACTGACAGAGCAGGCAGGTAGATTTTTCTTGCTTAAAGCTTCAATAAGCAATCTTTTTTTACATCAATGTGCAGAAATTACATGGCATTATAGTTTATACTAATTCAAAAATCCTGAGCAGACACAAGACTTCTGCACCTCCTCATGACTCTGTTTTCAGACTTTAGAACATTTAGCCCAGGTGTCTGCAAAAATTTTTTATTGTCCCTCGTTGTGAGGGTTGTGTCAGGAAGGGCATCCGACGTAAAAAAAACTATGCCAGATCAAACATGCAAATCAATTGGTATTTCGCTGTGGCGACCCCTGAGGGGAGCAGCCGAAAGGAGAAGGAAGGTCTGCAGCCTGCTGCTCCAGGGCCACATGCGGCTCTTTTGCCCTCTTCAGCGACTCCTGTGGCTTTGTCCATAGATGGAAGTGAGAAATTACGACTATATACATACTTAAAAATGTATTTTCTTCCACTCCAATCTTAAAGTATCAGTAAAATATTGTGATCTCAAATGCTAAGGCTACAAGTCAGATACTCACTGAATTTATAGCTGATGGTGCTGACCCATAATTCAAAATCAGATGAATCAAATTCAGTTTAGTACTTGAAATTAATACAAATTTACAAAAAACAAACAAACCACAAAATGAATAAAGATTTAAATCAATTAAAATTAGCAAAAATATATCAAGAAAGTGAATAAAAATAAATAAAATTGTCAATGAAATTGGCACAAAAATCACAGAAATCAAAGAAGAAAGTAAACAAAATGATAAAAAATGAATAATGTAGTGAGTAAACTAAAAAATAAATGAATAAAATAATCGAGGCAATGACCTAATGTAGCAAAAACAACATTCATTGAAACTGAGTAAAATAACAAAGTAAATCAAACAAGTATTTAAGAAACAAAATCAACAAAATACTGTAATTAAGAAAATAAACAAAGGAAAGATTTTTCTATTATTTACTCCAAAAATGGCTCATTAGACTGACCCCTGACCTCGCCCATGATGGAAATGGATCACAGGCTCTTTTTAGCAGAGTTATAAAACCTGATTGAACTCTGATTGACAGCTGTAATAATCTTTCACTTCAAGACTCAGTTCTGTGCATTTCCAGGTTGAAAACTGTAAACATGGCGGCTGGCCTACGTGTGATATTTTGGCATTAATACTTCACAGTTGCAGGGAATGCTGCCATGTTGTCTGTCTTTATGTACAGTCTGTGCTGCAGGAGGAAGGAATGTATTTTCAAATTCTTGCATTTTTTCCCCTTATTTATACCGTGGCTTTAATTTACCTACAAGCATGTTACCCACTTTTCACACACATCAGTTACCAGAATAAAATGTCATATTTCTGCAAATAAATCATGGATTTCTCATAGTAATTTGTCATTGTAATATCTGCTACTTTTTTCCATTTTGAGCTTCGGTTTGGTTTAAATATCGTATGACAAGCTGCTGATATGTGAGTCTGTTCTCATTCCCTGTTTTTATTATTGTATATGTTTCCCTGGCCATGGCATTGTCTACATCAAGGGTTTTCAATCAGTGATCTGTGGCCCCGTGGTAGTCATAGTAAGGAAAAAGCTACCAATAGTGGTGGAAGTTGTATGAGATTCTGCTGCATGCTGTGGAGACAAAGCTTCATCTTCATAGGACACAAGGAAATCCAAGAGGGAAAGTCCAAGAAGAAAATGCAGCGAGGATTATATTAAATATGGATTTACATTCACTGCTGCAAAAGGAGGTGACGAGGCACCACTGTGTTTTATATGCAAGAGTGAGTGAAAATGCGTTGAAAAGCAAAAGTAATACAATCACAGAGCAACTTATTTTATAGACGTGTAAATCCATGATGGAGGAAGAGTATGCAAACAAATTAAAAAGCATCCCTTCAGATAGCACTTATGCCGCTTTTCCATTAGTACCTACTCGGCTGGACTTGGCTCAACTCAGCTCGCTTTGGGAACATTTCCATTAGTACCTGGTACCTGGCACCAGGTACTTTTTTAGTACCTGCTCGGCCGGGATTCCAAGCGAGCTGAGTCGAAAACGTGACGTACACAGACTGCAGGCCTCTGATTGGCTAGGGGCGTGGCGTCACTGGACGTGTCTCCCACACAACAAGGAACTGCGCCATTTCTAAAAACCGAACAAAGGCGACTGTACATTTGTATCATCGCTACTTGTATTAATCGTCAGTGGCAACGTGTAAATCCACACCGTGTCCAACGACGAGGTCCAGACGTTTGTGTCTGGTGACTGAGACAGAATTC
>JAQQAE010005605.1:0-17459 GCA_029823295.1 Pseudamia nigra | reverse complement strand
ATCACTGTATAAGCCGCAGGGTCGGCAATGTGTGAAAAAAGCCGCGGCCTATAGTGTGAATTTTACGGTACATTTTAAATTGTCAGTGATACAGGTGCGGCAGATGCAGATACACAAGCCTAGAGTGCCCTCTGATGGCTGTCAGTGTGAAAACAACGAACATGTGAAATATTTTAATGTATGAGTCACTCCTCTCTGTATGTCGCATCCCTAGCCAGACTATGAAAAAAGTGCGACATATAATCCGGAAAATACGGTAATTTACTTGCACTTGCATATGTGCGCTATAATTTATTCTCTGTCTCAGCGCTGTTTGCTGCTGTTACAAACAAATTTCCTCCGTGTGGGATAAATAAAGTCGTGTCTTATGGGTGACCTGTGCATTTTTGAAGGCAACATTAATGCAGAGCAATATTCATTAGGGTTATGTAAGTTTTTTCATGGAGGGCCTCGTTTATTTCAGCAAGACAAAGGCAAACCACATTCTGCAAGTTTTCCCGCAGCATGGCTCCAAAAGAGTCCAGGTGCTAAACTGACCTGATGGAGTCCTGACTTTTCACCCCCTGAAAATATTTTGTGCACTATCAAATGTAAAAGACAACAATGGAGATGCCAACTGATGAGCGGATGAAATCCTACATAAAGAACTATTTGAAAGTCATTCCACTTTCAACATGACAACAACCGGTCTCCTCACTTCAAAAAAAGAAAAAAAAATCACTGAAGTGTGAGTCTCAGAGAAAAGGTGATGCAACAAGCGGAAAGCCTGACAATGGCTCAACTTTACTTGAAACAAAATGAACATATAATTTAAAAAACAAATGTGTCAGTTTCAACACTTGATATGTCTTCTGGGGTTTTAATATTTTGCAGATCATCACTTTCTGTTTATATTAATATTAAACACAGCGACTCAACTTTTCTGAAAGTGATCCAGAATGCCTTTTGTCTAAAAAAACACTCCTCTGTTACTTTTACCTTTCTAACAAGTGTTGCTTTTGTTTTTATTCCCCATTGTCTCGACTCAGTGTATTCACAGTTCTGATACATGTCAACATGAAGGAGTGGTTCTCAGACCTGTCAGTGCACGGTGTGTGTTTGATGCAGGTCAGCCAGCCTCATGCAGGGGTGATGTGTGGCTGCAGCTGCTTTTTATCCATAAGAGACACCAGATTGTTTGTGTAGTTCACTGAAAAAGAGCCGGCACATGTATGTGTGCATGTGGGTTGTGGGGGACGGTGAGCACAGCTTACGATCCATCTGTCCTCTTGTTTTCCCACAACCTTACATGATGGCAGACAGTCACTCGAGGCTGGGAAGGACCTGAGATTTGTTGTGCTTTAATTAAAACATCTGAATTATTTTGTACACATAACAATTAGACTGAAAAAACATTTGTACAAAAAAGAAGACATAAAAGCACAACAGGCTGTTGAAGATTCATTTACCCCTGAGCTAATTATTCTCCAAAGCCTTTTTTGGATCTGCCTCATCCAGACCTGTGAGCCTTTCACTGCCAGCAGATCTTTATTCATTGAGCGCCAGAACAGTGACAAGTAGAAAATCCACTGCGGAGTAAGACACACGTTAATTCTGACTCCTTGGTACAGTTTGGCTTAAGGGGCAGTGATTCTCAGCTGATGATGAGCAGTGTTAGGTAAACAGAAACAGTACTCAAGTAAAGTATTGTTGCTTTATTATCATAGTGACTCAGTTAAAAGTAAGAGCACATGAAGTGCTTTAATCTGGACTCTCCTTTTCAGGGAGTTCTCAGCATTGTCCAACTTTGAGCAGGAATGAAGAATTTCAAACTGAATTCATGTTTTTAGATCCAAATTTGACTCAGTACACTGGACTTCTCTGAAAGGTCATAAATGAATCAAGCATAACCTTCACCCACAAAAACTATTTTTATACTGACCAAAAATATAATACACTTTTGATTTGCTCCCTATTTTTATGAGCTGAACTCAAAGACCGAAGACTATGTGCACCAAAGGTCCATTTCTCTCAAATATTGTTCATAAATTTGTCTGAACCTATTAGGGAGTACTTCTTCTCTGCTGAGATAATCCATCCAACTCACAGGTGTGGCATATCAAGATGCTGATTAGACAGCATGATTATTGCACAGGTGTGTGTTAGGCTGGCCACAATAAAAGGCCACTGTAAAATGTGCAGTTTTAAAACACAACACAATGCCACAGATGTTTTGAGGGAGCATGTAATTGTCATGCTGACAGCAGGAATGTCCACCAGAGCTTTTGCCCCTGGATTGAATGTTCATTTCTCTACCATATGATGTCTCCATTGGCGTTTCAGAGATTTTGGCAGTGCATCTAACCAGCCTCACAATCATAGACTACGTGTAACCACACCCACCCAGGACCACCACATCCAGCATCTTCACCTCCAAGGTCGTCTGAGACCAGCCACTTAGACAACTGCTGCAACAATCAGTTTACATAACCAAAAATTTCTCCACAAACTGTCATAAACCATCTCAGGGAAGCTCTTCTGCATGCTTGTCCTCATCAGGGTCTCGACCTGACTGCAGTTCATCGTGATAACCAACCTGAGTGGGAAATGCTCACATTCAATGATGTCTGGCACGTTGGAGAGGTGATCTCTTTACAGATAGATCTTGGTTTTCTCTGTGCAGGACAGATGGCAGACAGCGTGTAGGGGTGTGTGGATGAGCAGTTTGCTGATGTCAGGGTTGTGAATTGAGTGGCCCATGGTGGCGGTGGGGTTGCGGTATGGGCAGGCGTAAGTTATGGATAACGAACCCAGGTGCATTATATTGATGGCATTTCGAATGCACAGAGATACCATGATGAGATCCTGAGGCCCATCGTTGTGCCATTCATCCACAACCATCACCTTATGTTGCAACAGATAATGCACAGCCCAATGTTGCAAGGATCTGTACACAATTCCTGGAAGCTGAAAACGTCCCAGTGGTCACACCAGATACTGACTGGTTTTCTAACCCATGAGAACACATACCACTGTATTAAACTATAGGTAGGTTATTCTTTCAAGTAAATTAACCTGAGAATGTCATGCCACATGTAGACATGTTATTTTGGTAAAGTAGTCTAAACCAATAGATATAGCCATCAATTTGTGCTACCGGTATGCTTTCCTGACAAAGTATCACAAAATGGCAGAACACCCGACCCAATGGCTGAAAACCACTGAATGAGCATGCACACTCTACACTACAGAGACTCAAAAGAAGGAAAAACCACAAAGTGATTAGCAATTCATGATTATGTTTTATTAACTTCTTTTTCTCAGTATTCTTGGAAAAGACAATATCTTTAAAAATTAAAAATTAGTACAATAAACACAGAGACAATGTGTGATAAGAAGAAAAAGGTACAGAGCGGTCCCACCATCCTGACTCGATAATGTCCAAAAATAATCCAAAACACTTGGATTCATTTTTTAGACATTTTGTTTTTCTTTTTTTAGACAAAAACACTTCTAGTTGAAGCTCTTCTCTCATTGTTTACTCATCATCCCACACACAGCTTCACTGCATTGCTTTGTTTTACTCTTCAATGAAAGACTATAAACAACTTGAGAAAAAAAAAAAAAAAAAAACACCCACAACTTGGTTAGTATATGCTATTTAACATCTGCAGCTGCATATCTGCACGTAGACGTGATATGATAAAACATAAATACTAAGCAATCTGACGTCTTTACATTTCATCTGTGGAAAAATAGCAGATAAACAACAAACATAAATAACAAAGTCAGCAAAGAATATAATGTTGCTGTTGGTTATGACAAGAGCAAAATACATGTCAGTTACACAGGGTAAAGCCCGAAAAATCCTGAAAACACTGCGTCTGATGTCAAATACTTGGAAAAATAACAACAATCCCTTGACATTCTTAAGCAGACATTTTCATTTTGGGGATTGTGGTGTCAAATTTTGTGCACCTTTGAGGAAGACTGCACCTAACGCCAGAACAGATCCATTTGTCTCAGAGGGGAACAGAAGAGAAATGATTTGTCATGATGTGAGTGGAGTGAGTCTAAAAGGGGGGATAAAAAGGAGGACATAGTTTATCTTTGAGACCACATAAAATGATGTGAACGGAGCAGCAGTTTGACATAAATCTTGTACCAGTCTGGAATATGACAGAATAGATTTGCAGCATAATGTGACAAGTGATATTTCCCATAATAATCAGAGCAAACCAGTCAGTAAACAAGTGAAATATGACAGTTGGAGATAACTACACTGTTGTAGTGTAACATTTGAAGAAGGAAAAAAAAAAAACAAAAAAAAAAAAATCACATGGAACCTGCACGTTACAGGCTAAATATGTAAAACTAAGGAGCAGATGTACACACCTAGTATGTACTGTAGTTTTAGCAGAGATATTCAATCATTGCCACAAAGGGCCGAAAACTCCACTCTTTCTTTCCAACCAGTGTTTTCAGCAGGTTATTTTACTTCTCACCGATTGCGCTTCAGTGAAAACGCCTGCTTTTGTAAGTGGCTGGAAAGAAACCTCGCAGTGTCTCAGCTCTTTGAGGTACAGCTGAATAGACCTGCCATAGAGCACAGCACAGAAAAGTAGCATTATAGTCAATCGTCAGTCAATGGTGTCATATTAGTTTTCCCTCCAAATGTGTCTCAAATTTTTAACAGAAGTTAAAGGAAATCTGCTAAGGAAAACAGAAGTGTGTGCATGGTTTCCATCCACGAGTGTTATACTAATACGAAAAGCTGATTCTCCATCATCATCATCATCATAAGTTAGACTGGCACTACGTCATAGGTAAGACCTGAAACATGGCCACGCCCCTTTTGCAGGATAAGGGCGAGATCCCATAGCTTTTAATGGAAACAATGGTGCATTCCAGTTGTACTCTAAAGTCGGAATTTTCAAGTTCCCAGCGGGAAAGTTCAACTGGGACACCCCCCGCCCCAAAGTCGGAATTCCAACCCTCAGAAAGTCAGCGCAATCCTACCGACCCCGACTTTACAATTCATTATGGCCTCAACTAGAAATAACTGAATGAATGTCTCTAGTTTATGGTGCATTTGTTTCATATTACCTCAACACAGAGTACCGTTCACTTTTTATCCACTGCATGTTACAACAGTGTTTGTATGTGTAAAATACCACATACAGATGTTGTCATGTAGAACGCACGTGTTTGGAAGTTGTTTATGCTCTGAATGAGCTAGCTTCCCAGTGTGCATGCATATTCATCAGACTTTGCAGCTGGAACAAAACCCGCTCAGTTTGTGTCCCTCCCACCTCCGACCTCTGAGGTAACTGAAACGCGCCATAACAGAACATGTCTGACTGTATACTGTTACAATGGACCATATTAGTTAACCATGTCCTTTAACCATGTCTCTTTAACCATGTCCATTCAGTCTACCAGGGTAACACTCTACAGTCATTTTCTGACATACTTGGCAGATTTAGAATTGCAGCACTGCAGACAACATCCACATTTATGAAGCGTAAAGGTCATTTAGCCAATAAAATCCTGCTGGTTTTCTTGTAGGTTTGTTTGATACCATTATTTACCTTACAGTCAATGGAAACAACCATTGTTTTCCCCTAAAAAGAGGGCGTGACCTTGCCAGTCAAAGGTATGATTTGAAACTTTGCCAGTCAGATAATATTTGACACAATAACATATCACCTGGGGGTATTCCAGAAAGCAGGTTCTATAATCTTTGAGTTGACTTACTGTGAGATGAGAAGCTAAATATTCGGCTCCGGAACAGTTTCTTTGAGTTAGCTCTATCTACTCCCAAATGTAGGGGCACACATGAACCAAAATAAAGCCATCATCAATGGAGCCCTGATACCTGAATTCACCATGGCAACGGCTGACAAAAAGCATGTCGTATTGGGAATACAAAGAGGTAGTCTGTAAAAAGGGAACACTGCTGCTGCTGCCAAAAAGAAGAAAGAAGCATGAGAAAAAAGTTGCCGCCCAAGTCAATGCGGAAGACGGAATATACTAGTCCACTGACTTAATATTGAACTTTACTAAAACTGAATGTGGGTTAAAACATTGGTAAATCGAATAAAAATGGTGTACAGAATAAAGAGCCAAGAGTTATTTAGTTGCAAACCTACTGGGGGAAAAAAAAAAAAAAAACCACATGAAGAAACTCGAGATGACGTGTCACAACATTAGCAACTTAATAACCTTAATGTCATAATGAAAGCTCCCATTTGCACAAAAAAACCCAGCACGATGCACAAAACTTGCTGTGATGCCAGTGCATGTCCATGGTGTGTGATGTTGGATATGTACGACCGGAGAATGCTATATATGGCTGCATTGAAAGATGGTACTGTTGGATGTTTATAAGGAAATGATAGCACATCTATGTGAGGTCTAAAAATCCTGATGTGAAGCATTGCGTATTATATAATTGTGCTTCCACCTATGGGATTGCGTTGGTACAGAGAACCCATGTCTAACAGTTTGCTTCAGGTGGGAGGAGACAGATACTCTCTTTCTGGAACTGAAAACCCCGAGGTCTCCTCATTTCAGGGTCAACATACTCAGCGTTTTCACATAATCTGCTTTCTGGAGTACCCCTCTGGTCTATTGAGGAGCTGAATCATGATACGGTTTCAAAATCTAGTCTTCAAATTTAGTCTAAAATGTTTCTAAATCGGGGTGTTTCATTTCTGTTTTCATTGGATGTATTTGTTTGTATAACTTCTGTGATGGTGCAGTCTCCTGAATGGTCTGCATACACAGCTATTTGATAAATGTTTCCTTTGCACGCGTTTTGTTTTCCCTTTTATGATGTTGTCTCCCAGGCGAAGACATAATTTTACAATATTTTGATTTTTAAATTTTTTTTTTCCCCCTTTTACCTTGTGAAGTATGTAATGCACAAATTGAAAATACAATCAACTCCCCTGCTCAGTTCAGTTAAACATTTATTACAAAGTTGTAGTAGCTTTGATAGTATAGGTCAAAAATGCTGTTGCAGAAACTGATGCCATGACTTAAGAGTTCTGTGATGCATACACTGACCTTGAAATTGACCGCAACTCTTGTCCTTGAAGGTCACAGTATATTTGGAATCAGCATAATCAGTGACCAAGGGTTTGTATCAACCTACATATCTAGAAATGTCTATAGACCTAAGTGCAGTAATTTCAGACGTAGTGATCTTCAAAGTCAAAGTCAAGGTCAAGCGCCTAGAGATAATCGGTGATTATGATTGGCGCTATACAAATAAAGATCGATTGATTGATTGATTTGACGAGTGAGGTGTCCCGACATCTAATGTACCACATATTAAAATTTGGTGCCTCTAGCCATAGTAGTTTTGATCCTTTAGGTCAAATAGCTTTTTGCAATTATTAATGCTGTGACAAATAATATGCAAATTAGTTGGTGGTTGCCATAACAACCCCTCCTCCTACCCTGGCTACCCATGTGCCAAGTTTGGTTAGTTTGGGTCAGGAAGGTACTTGTCCTCCAATTAAACATCCTGCGATACTGCCATAAAACAAAGTTGTTGTGCACATCTGAAATGTTTCAGAATTTAAAAAACACAAGAGCAAATTAACGACCATGTGTGTCCTTCACAGGTCTCATATCTACTTCAATTGGTATCTGCAGTGCGTATGTGTCTATTAAAGACTTAACTTGCTGTTTGTGATTTTTGATACCCTATTTGTAATTCTGTCACAACCTGATCTGGCTGTTCCCCTCTAGCAGTTCAGAGGGATGGGCCAAATTTTAGCTTAAGTATGATTACTTCATTTTTTAAAAATTTAGAACTGTACTGGTTCATGTAACGTGTTTCATCTGGAACAGGCCTGGGTATGACATGTGATATCAAAAATCACAAAAATCCAAGAGAGCTTGTGGATCTATCAGGTCTGGCAGCACTGAAGTGGTTCAAATTTTCATAGCTTTCATTTCAAAACCAAATATGGATGGATTTTCAAAGTATGGAACCTTAAATCTTAAATTTGTGATTTCTAACACAAGTTAGATTTAAAGAACCAGACTTAGACTGGATATACTGCAGAAATCCAAAGCCTGGGTTAACTGTGCTGCTGCTGCTCGGTTTTACACTCAGAGGCGAAAGCTCCCTGACAGCTGCGGCCTACTGGTGTGAGACAAACAAGATGAAGAAGACTCAAAAGGAAAAGGATGGGTGGAGGGGGAACAGGCTCTCCACAAATCAAAAGGCTTGCTTTTTATCTTCTGTTCTTCTTCGACACAGCCAGGCCCACTTTATATCTGGGGCAGTGGATGTGTTGAAGAGGAGACAGAAAATACTGTGGAAACTTAAACCTAGCAAGAAAAACAAAAAGTAAACCAAACTGGATCTGGGGGGGGATTTAGCGTTAACTTAAATAAAACAGAAAAGTAGTGTTTATCAATCCAACCTGAAGGTCTATGACCTTACCTGAGCAAAATGTTTGGTGCAAACAAAAGCAAAACCAAAAAATAAAAATACATCAATATATAAGCTTCTTTTAAAATTTTTCAGAATATTCTACGTGTTTCAATTCAATGCAGTCCGATGCAATGTCGCCACTTAACCAACGACAACACAGTTAAACCTCTGATTCTGTGTCAGCAACAGCCAGAGCTTCACTAAAGACACTGTCGAGCTTCTATACTGGATTGTATTAGAATGTAAAAATAGAACTAATATACTTCAGAGTAGAGATGTTTATCATTTGATTAATTCCAAATAAAATATGTCCAAACTCACAAAAGAGGTGGTAGAGCCTTTTAAAGCATCGCTTCTCAACTGGTGTTGCCTTGTGCCCCGCGTTTCACAACAGTTATCAAGTTGAGACCCACAGTTATCCAACTGAACAGCCAAATGTATTCATTCTGTAATTCAGTAACGATATCTGACGGTATCTTGGACATATTTTCATCACTTTTCAAATCCAAAATACAAATTTACCAAAAAAAAAGAAAAAAAAAAAAAAACAACAAAAAAGAAGAGGAAGAAAATTGGAAATAATCAATAAATATATTCACAAAACAATTCAGACAATAAAATAAAACTGAAAAAGTATGAAGTGAAATTACCAAAAAAAATCTACAAAATATTCAAAATATTAATAATCCAGACAATGAACAAAACTCAAATACAGTGGAACCTCGGACAATGACCGCTTCTGACAACGACAAATTTGGATACAGACGACAAAAACTGCAAAAAAATGGAACCACATAACGACGAATTATCTGGACAACGACCGAAGACGCGTCTACGCCTGGGTCACGTATGCCTCACTGCCGGGTCTCAACGAGAATGACGTGGAAGTCAGGAAGCTAGGGAAGCTAGCAGCTAGTTAGCACTAGCCAGCTGTGAAACAGACTGCCTCACCATCGGCATCTATGAATCAGTTCAACTCCTTAATGCAGAACCCGACAGCGTGGTCCTGTGTGTCCTGGCCTTTGCCATCGTAAGATAACTCCACTCCGGAACTGGCTATGTTGTTAGCTGTAGCCGTAGCCTGGGCAGCCCCATGTCGGGCCGGGCAGCCCTGTGTCAGCATGTCGGGCCAGGCAGCACCGTCTCAACACGGCGCTGCCTGGCCTGGACACAGTGTTGCTCGGGCTCTTAGCCGCCTGTGTTAGCAGCCCGGACCGTGTCAACACAGCTAACAGCCGTTAGCAGCCTCCGTCTGTGTTAACAGCCGGCAGCTCCGGTCTCTGGAGTTGTTTACAGTTATGGACGTGTGCAGTGTCCACGGACACACTACCAAGTCATAAGCCAAGGTAAGAATACATTTTAAATCATTATGATTATAAAGTAAGATTACTTTTACTTGAGTATTGTTTCTGTGTACTTTGCCCCCTATTGTTCATTATACTACAGAAACTTAAAGGCCCTCTCCTTACAGATGTTTAGCAGACCATATCCATACATTTAAGTGCAGATTGGGTCCTCATCAATGTTTCCTCATCAGCGTTTATGTTTCTGCTCCTAGAGGCAGCCATGTTTTCAAGACAAGCAGACAGTTGAATAGATGCCAAAGCACAACTTACTTGAAATAAATGAATGATGCATTTTCAATTTGATTAAGTTCAATAGTTCAATATCAAACCTGGCCTGACAGTTTCTTCGTTGTGAAATATTTTTGATAACAATATGTTGACTTCAGTTGATGAGTCACAGTGTGACTCAGTGTCAAATCTTCCAATCATTGTCTAGTCATCAAGCTGGAGCCAGTAGTGAAGCAATACAATGTGTGTGGCAATGCCATATTACCTGCAAATGCAGGTAGAGACACTTTATAGTCGAATGTTTTCTCCATGTCTTGTGCTGCTTTGTTGATGCAATGTAAAAAACAAGGAAATGTGTATTTTTCAGCAGGAGAACTGGTGTGATGCCACTGAAAGGAGTTTTTGGATTGTTTCTCCTCATGTTTGTATCAAGCCTGACAGGGAGCGCCCCATGTGAATAAAAAAAAACACCAGGATTTATAGCTAAACAAACCAACTCTCTGCTCTCTCAACCCTATGATAGAGTTTCCTCCTCGAGCCAACTGTTTGGTTGAATCCTAAAGGCGCTCGCTTGGGACCCGCAACCCTTTGTACTCTGCTGCCTTTAGGTTTATTTTCTCAGCACAATTGAATTCTTTTCTTTTCTAAAGACGGCAAAGACTGGAGATCCCTCTGCAGATAGTGCGTGTTGCTCCCCCCCCCCACCCTGAATATGTGAGGATTATTGTGTTTATGTGTAAACAAACATATGATGTAAATAACACATTTGGATTTAGTGTGCCTATCCAACATCCAGTCTGCTGACCATTTGATTATTTTACACACCCAAGCAGCAAAATAGTTTATGACAGGAAATAGGATGGACTATGGTCCCCCTCAGCATACCGATAGGACTATACTCCCACAGGAAAGCTATTGATCAGGCTATGGCAGGTGCTGTTTGTTCTGAGTCTTATTCCCGCTGGAAGACTAGGAGTTGTTTGTTCTCCTCATGCTCCTGGAAACGAACATGATTGATCTTCAACCTCAGCAATCAGCGTACAGTGCTGTGGAAATTCTCTGCCCCATCCTTCCTGACTTTTTTTTTGTGTGTTTGTCACAATTAAAGAATTCACATCATCAAACCATTTTTAACATCAGACAAAGATAACCAGACTAAATACAAAATACAGTTTTTAAATGATGATTTTTTTTTGAAGAGAAAACAACTATTCAAATCTGCCTGACCCTATGTGAAAAAGTTTTGCCGCCGCTTGATAAATCATGCTGAACCACATTGTTGTTTAGAAAGCTAAGTTCAATTTCATGAGACACACCTAGGTCTGATTACTGCCAGACCCGTCAAGAGATCAATTAAATAGAACCTGTCAGATAAAGTCAAGAAAACTAAAGGATTTCAAAACCGACTTCAACATGTTATGACACAATCTAAAGACATTCAAGATCAAATGAAACAGAGAAACAAAGTCTATCAGTCTGGAAAAGGTTACAAAGTTATTTCTGAGGCTTTGTGAGGCCAATGAAGCATGGTGAAAGTCATTATCCACAAATGAATAAAACATGGAACAGTGGTGAACCCTCCCTAAATGACTACCAGAGAGCATTGACGACTCATCCAGGAGGTCACAAAAGAGCCAGAACGACACCTAAAGAACTGCAGGCCTCAGTTAACCCTCAAAGACCTACATGACCAGTATTAGCAAAAAGCATGGAAATATATTGCTATTTTTTGTACAAAATCACTGGCAAATGCATTCTTTTTCAACAATGCAAATATAAAATTGTCAGACTCTATCATCATCAGTGCAAGATCTTGGTGAAAAATTAATGCAACACTGGATGGAAATAAATCTTGTGACATTGCAGAAGCTTATTGAAACAATGCCACAGCGAATGTGTGCTGTAATCAAAGCTAAAGGCGTCCAATGAAATACTGCATTAGAGTGTGTGATCTTTTTTTTTAATAGTGACTATTTTTTTTGCCAGGCAGTGTATGCAAATAGTGTCAGCGTGTTTTTTAAAAGTTCTATCACTGGTCCATAGATAAATGGCTCAGGTCTTTTCAGCTCTGCTTCCACTTGGAGCTGCTCTCAGTGGGTCAAACTCTGCTTGTGTGCTTCTGAGTTCTGAATTCTCTTTGTCTGTGACAGAGCTACTTAAATCACCTCATCCCACACAGCTACCTCGTATTCTGCTGAGGACACAGAGTTTACAAACCATGCCCACATCCTCCGAACATGTGTCACATCAGTCCCTGCTGAAAACCACCCCTACAGAAACTAGCATTGTAACACCAACATTCAAACACAATGGTGATATGTGAGGATCTGGGGTTGCTTTGCTGTTTCAGGATACAGATGACTTGTGGTAATTGATGGAACCTGGTCTCTACTAGAAAATCTGAAGAATGTGTGGTCATCAGTTCATACCTAGGGCTCAAGCAAACTTGGGCTGTGCAGCAGAGCGGTCTGGAACACCTGCACATTGCCTTAACTTGCAAAATATGTTTTATTTATACAATGTCTTGGTCCTGGACCTTCATAAAGAAAACATACAAACACCCCACATTAATTGTAATGGCTAATTTTTTTTGTGGTAATGCCTTTTATGACATCAGTATTGTTCTGAATGAAGCATCCCCCATACATCATAAGCCTGATTTGAATACATTGTCCAGAACTTTGGGGTGCATTGGAAACACAAACCACACAGATCACCAGAAATTCTTTTCCCCAGGTAAATAAATTTCTGGTGATAAAAGTTCCTGGGAATGCTGGTGGAAAAGAGGCTGAGATATTGTGGCATGACCTTAAACAAAATTCCTCCAGAATGATGTGGAAGACACATTGCCAGTTATCGCAAACACTTGATTGCAGTTGCTGGTAAAACTAGTTATTAGGTTTAGGAGGCAAATACTTTTTTCACTTCGGACCAGGTAGGTTTGGTTAGCTTTTTTCATTAATAAATGAAATAATTTTTTCTTGAGTTGTCTTTATCTAATTTAAAATTTGTTTGATAGTCCTTATAATCCAGATAAAGGTCTGGGACTGAGACACTGATAATCCTATTTGCGTGCCTGAGTGATCCTAGGAGCTACGTATGTTGTGGGGGGCAATTCGCTCCTGGTAGGGTCTCCTGAGGCAAAAAGAGTGCTTCAGAAGACCCTTAGAACTATGCCTTCCTGTGGGCCCACGGCCTGCAGAAAGGGTCGTAAGGGTCTGGTACTGTGTGGTTTGGGTGTCAGGCAAAGGAAAGTGCCCTGGTGGTCCAATTCCTGATTGCCAAAACTAGCTCCAACTGGGAGGAGGCCCTGGGGCAGATCCAGGACATGCTGGTGGGACTATGTCTCTCGGCTGGCCTTGGAATGCCTGGAGGTCCCCCCAGAGGAGCTGGAGGAGGTGGCTAGGGAAAGGGACATCTGGGCTTCTTTGCTTAGGCTGCTGCCCCCACGACCCTGACCAGGGTAAGTGGAAGCTGATGAATGGATCGATGTATCCTAATGCACTAACACACATTCATGCTGCAAGTTCTCTACAAAGATAAAGTAAAAAGAAAGTAGATTTCAGAGGGGATGGGGAATGTCAGTTTATGAATTAGGAGGTTCTGGTGATCAGGACATGTCAAGGCTGTGAGTTTGAAGAGCAGGATGTGATGAAGTGCAGCTTTTCTTAGGGCAGACGGAGGTTTTTCAAGCCTCAGGTGTTGGCAGGCTGCTATGAACTTATATTGTTTAGACTGATTATTATCTGTCAAGCAGTGAGGCTCTTGGATATTTGCTTTGAGCTGTGGTGGCCAGAGAGGACAGCCCCAAGGCAGCTGGCAAAATGTGTCATTATTATCAGGAGTGTCAACAAACCTTCTGGCTTATCATCCATAACATCTGTATGACAGCGCAAACAGTGTGTGTATCAGTTAGCTCCATGCCCTGGTGTGATTTACTGTTTACTTGTATCTTGTATCCAGATAAACCTTGTGTATTTTGAAGTGTTTATTGCATGCCAGCTGGTAACTCCCACCCCTAGCCTCCACTTCTTCTCTATCCACAGGATGCTCCTTGAAACCTTTCCTTATTTTCATTTTGTCTCCCTGTTTAGTTCCGAGTTGGGTTGCTGCTACTGTCTGTCCTTTGTCCCTCAGATGACACATCAGTCAAACTCTGCACAAAGGGATTTTCTGTTGACAAAGTTTTGCTTTTCACTTCTGTTCTTTGTTTGTGGGTCTGATTGCTTTCAAATTCATCAACATTTCCTTTTTTGTTTGTTTCAGGCAAATTGCAGTTGCAAAGAATATTGCTTCCTGTGCATTGTGGAGCTTTTCCTAAGGCAGTTCACACAGCAAAAACATCTTTGAACTGGTTTCTGGGATGAAACATTTGTGTGGCACCCGAGAAAATCATTAATTCACATCACATTTCTGTAGTAGGAGCATTTGGTTTGGTAACAGACAAAGTCAGTAAAACCTCACTTGGTAGGTAAACGTACATGATGAAAGTCAACAAAATCCAGCATGAATCAAGCTAATTTATCTGCATTGCTTTTTGCCAAACAGTAACAAAGGGACAACTGCAGAGACAATCCGACCACTGACTGTGTACTGTTTTCTCTGAACTGTTCACTGCTGTTCAGGAGACAGATTTGGAGTTCACCCCAAAGTTGTGATTCATCACTTTGTGTAGGTGGAGAAAATTTTAGACAAGTAACCCTGCAGATACCGGAATTGTCTAACAGGTAAACAGGAGACTCAGCAGCGAGAGGCAAGACAACAATTCAGCAATTATAAGTTGGTATATTTCAGTTTTGTTTAGCACAGTTTCGGAGACTTCCAGGCAACATTAGTCAATTAATTTTTTGTACACTGTGCTTGACTGTCTAAGAAAGAAGAGATCCAAGATGGTCTTGTGGAAAAAGCAGCAGCTGGGAGTTGTTTTTTGTTCCACTATGTGAATCAACAATTCATTTCCGGGCAATTTGTACAAAAGGTGATTGTTAGCAGCAGGTCCTGCCTGTCCACTTACAGTTTCCTGAGTGAACCCTCCAGAAAGCCATTGCTCAATCATGGTTCACCTCTCTGGCAGAGGGCAATGGACACTGGCTTTCACACTCACTTCAAATCAAATCAATGTCTGATCCATCATGGGCCTCTTGCCTTTAGGGCATCTTCAGATCTGTAAGAAGTCCTTTCTGTAGTATCCACAAGCTGCTTATGTCTCAGACTGATATGTGTCTACTTCTGTGTGTGTGCACACGGAGTAATAGAATTAAAGAGGACCCCTGTCCCTCTTGGGAGCCTTCCATCTGGTTTTATCCGACCAAATTAGGAGACTTTGACAAATTTATTAGCAGATGTTGGAACTGGATGCTGTTTTGAAAATTCTGTGGCCTACAGGGAAATAAATGTTTAAAGAGCTGTCGTCTGGGGTAGACAAATAACTTACTAATTACAATGTCAGAGGTGATGCACGCTTTTGAATATTCTCCATTTAAAAGGGGCTCTAATGTGTTGTTTTCAGCTTGTCTTGTTGGAAAAAGTGTAGACAAAGCACTTGAGTCACACCCAGCACTGGCATTTTTGATGAAACAAACTGAAAACAAGTTCCTGTTTTTCTTTCCTAACCACCTTTCCATGCCCTCAATGGAAAACACAATGAGATAAACGTGTGACACCAATCACATTGTTACATAAATCAGTTTTTGTCTGTGGTATACATGAACGCATTATGGGAGACTGTAAATGTTTAAAATAAAATGTTTAAAATGAAAATGTCTTTATTTATTTGAATGGCAATCAAATTATTGTTAGTTCGACTAAAACGGGACTTTAAAAGTACATGTAAACATGTTAGATGGACTGAAATCGAGGGTTTAAAAGTTGGACAGACCCAGATTATGTGATTGAAAGTAGATCTATTCCTGCATGTACTGAATACAGAGCAGTCAGGCTGGAATGGGATGAGGTGTTCTGTGGATGCATTCAAGCTCTGCACCAAATCCTGACCTGGAAGTCAAACAGCATGTAAAAGGTAAACAGAAGAGTGGTGGCGGTGTTGCTGTACCCCATAAGCGCACAGTGATTTTGTGTGCCTTTATTTAACACCTTAACATCACGCTATGCACAAATTTGAAATGTTGTTTGTTACCAGTTTACCTCTGGGTTGCTAACTTGCTAGCTCGCAATTGACTAATGTTGTGGTCTGTGACATCATAGGTCAGTCAGAAATGGCCAAATACTAACAAGCTGAAAGAGTGCATATCACACTTAATGTACAAGAAGTGACATTATTTCAACTATAACTCGATTGCACTCCTGCACATGTATACTGGGACAAAGACCATAGTCCAATTAAATGGAATGTAAACGTACTGACTGCATTGTGACCTATAGTTATATTTTTATAGTGGTGTTGAAGGGAGGCAAATTTTTAGAAGCAGCAGGGTGGTTTTCATGGTACAACTAAGCCCTAGGATTGCTATGCAGGGGACTTGGATTTGTACCCAGCTCTATCCGCCTTGGGCGTATCATGCTTTATGTTATGTTTACATCCTGTTCCTTGCACTGACACCCTTTACCCTTACTCCAGCAAACTGGCTTGATGCCTAAACCAAAACCTCACCCTGAGCTTCTTGTCCTGAAGCCTAAACCCTTGGAAAGGTCAAGAAATGATACAAATGAAACTGATCATTCCGTCCTGTAAATGCTGTTGCTCAGAGCACGATTTTAGGAAACATTGTCTTTGGTCATGACAAATCCCCTTTATGGGAATATGGATTGGAACACTTGTTGATTTATATAGTAGCCAAACAAATAATTTAAAGCTTTAAATCCTTAAGTAAAGGTACTTACAAAACATGATAAAATACTGCATTACAAGTAAAAACCTCTGCATTTAAAACATTACAAATCCAAAAATGTGTACATATTGTCAGCAGAATGTAATTTAAATAGCAATAGTAGTTGCTGTGCAGTAAATGATCCATGTCATTGTTTTAGTACCTACTGCTGAGATCAAAAATATCAGCCCCATATGATTTTTTTCCACATTTTTTCACAGTTGCCAGATTTTTAACAGAGCATTTCAAAGCATGCTAGTTTCCGTGAGAAAAAAAGTTATTACAGTGAACCCTCGTTTATCGCGGGGGTTACGTTCTAAAAATAACCCGCGATAGGCGAAATCCACAAAGTAGATTCAGTAGTACATTTGGTTGAGAAACAAAAAAAAAACAAACAAATTTAATTTGAATGATCAACCTACGAAGCTGGACAGACAAGAAGCCACCAACAATGACCCACGCGTCACAGCCCCCCCCAGCGCCGCTCCGCCACCGCGCTGCTCCGCCGCGGTGCCGCCCTCCAATGAAGGCCCTCGTGGACACTGCAGACCTCCGTCGGAGAGAAAACCCACAAACATATAGCACTTCAGAGTCACACCGCCAGCGATCGAACACCGGTGCATG
>JAQQAE010005604.1:0-17460 GCA_029823295.1 Pseudamia nigra | reverse complement strand
TGCCCCCCAGACGTGCTTTTAAGAGCTTTACTTGTTCTTGCATACGGGGTGGAGTTAGGATCCCGTACAACTCTTGTTACACACAGACACTCTCTCCACTGGCGCTACAGGGGGATTCACAAGGAAAAGTCATGTCCAGGTCAGCAACACATTCTACACAGCATAACATGATAACATGCATCACAGGCATGTATGTTAAAACTGAACCAAGGTCCTCTGGCTGTTGGTCTTATGATGGAATACGCTCTGAGAATTTATATAATTGACAAGTTGTTATGCTCAACATGAACACTCTTTTGTATCCAAAACCAAAACAGCCTCCTCATACCGATACTCTGTCCAAATTCAACATGATCACAGACAATCTGGCTACACAAATTAGCTCACAGCACAGAAAAACGACCACCCTCCAATGCACTGGCCATTCTTTTTCCTGTGTCCAAGAGAGTCTGTTGTAGCCAATAGAGAATGAGTTGGCCTGGCCTGTACAAGCAGCAACACAGTTGGAAGAAACCAAAGCTTAGCATGTCTAAATCCTCCCTCCTCACCACAGTCTCTGAGGAATTGTGGTGCGCGCTCTGACAAGCCCCTCATTTGTTGACTCAGGGAGTGTCGCCGGGCCATGCTGAGGTGGTGACAGCATGTGTACTGGGGAGGAGGGGGCCCTTGCTGACTGAATACTTCACTGCCAGGTAGCCATGTCAACTGCACAGTCTCCAGGCCTCAAAGCCATGGCAGACCCTTCAACAGGAAATGCTGCAAACCCCAAAATGAGGGCTCTGACGCCCTGTTCACATGATACTATGCATGCTCGCTGTGGCCCGAATATGAAGGGGGAGGCATGCTTACGCTACGCCACGAGAAAGGAGTGTTTCATTTCAAATCAGAGGACACGACTGTTTCTACTCATTTCCTTTGGTGTGGCCTCATTCACAGGAGCAACTTCATTTCCCTGAACCCACCCCTCCCTGCAGCCCACTTACAGCCAAGCTAGATACCATATGTGTGAGTGCCTGTGCACATGCATGTGCACCAGTATGTGTGGTTGTGTGTATTTCTAAGTGAGCTTGGATCTTATTACAGTTTGATCCCACTCAAATATTTCTGAAAGAAAAACAGAGGAGGGGAGGCCAGCTCTGTGGCCAATGCACACGCCCCACTGAACCTCCACACCGCTCACAATGAAACCTTTATCTTTAAAGCTTGGACTGCTCGTAATGGCCTTTAATGAGAAGGATTAAAGCACAGCATCAAAATGAAATTACCTTTGTCAGGTTGTGTATTTATAGAGATGAACACAGGCTTTGCATAGTAAAGTAATGAACTGTTGTTAAAGTACATTTTGAAAGAATTACACCTCCCTTTCTTTTCTTTTTTCCACCAAAATGTGATTGAACCATTTCCAAACCTGAATATAAAGCAACAACCTTCAAAGCAATGTGATTTATTACCCAAACAATAAAGTTAAATAAAGACAGTCATTTAATTTAAAGCCGAATATGCACGCATCAGACATGGACAAATGCGACACAAGAGTCGCAGGTAAAAATAAAACCATCCCTAAACAAATGTATCTATAAAACCATCTGTGCTATGACTGGGCATCTTGTTGGAGGTTTGTACTTAATCTGTATCAGCATCATCAGCATAAGAAGAACAAACACATGATTTATGTAGTAATGATCTTTTCCCAGATGGATAATTAAATGACATTTAAAAGTTCTGTTTTAATCAAACATGAGACAAAAAATTATACTTTAACATATGGTGTAATCAGCAACAACTTCCAAATTAGGTTTTCATAATAATAATGTCACCCTAGTTTAAAGCAAGCAGATGTGCCCCTATTAGCAAAGCTACTGCGAACAGCTGCTCACATGTATACCGAACGCCAAGTCAAAAAAGAATTAAAGATCAAATTAAAAACCTGATACATGTCATTTACCGAGCTGAAAAGCATATTCACTTGTATCTACTGTACATCAGACCACATTACTACCACAGAGCATTTGACTACCCAAATATACACATTATGTCTACTACGGCAACTGAACCATACGTGTAACCTGCTCTTACAAAATAAACTGTATTGCACAAGAGCCTAACATGAAGGTTCTCTATAGCGTGTGCATTTACAGTGCATTACAGAGTTATGCTAATATGTTTAAATACACATTTGGAAAGCAGCTACAGAAAGACACCCACCTGAGAATTCCCCTGGTGTTATGTTTGGTGAGCTGGCTGCCTCAGTTTCAGTGTAAGACAATGTGGAGTCTGACAGGTCTGTGGGGGATAAAACAGATATCAACACCTTTCCTCTTAACAGTGACGACTGTCACTCTGACATCTCACTCATCCTCAGATCAATGACATCAATCGAAAACTGGTATCTCTCCAAAACTGTGAGAGAATCACACTACACTGAAAATTATCCATGATGTATAAGCATATTGGACTTCATACTCATAGTGGATTAAATGACATCGTCACTAACAGCGTTTACCTGATGACACCCCCTAAATGCCACTGGAAACCCCAGCTGTACTGGGGCTGGCAGCCAGGCTCCAGAGTCCCAGCAGCAGCACGTACAACCCACAACATACTACCCATGCTGGCTCTGGTTGGCATGCTGACATTATGCCCCATGCTGGCATAGGTCTCATCTCAAAGCTACCACACAAATTGCCAGTGTCTGTGCTGGTTACAGCCATTAAAATTCCCCACACTGTTTTTTTTCTCCAGCTTCTTTTTGCGTCTTGTAACACGGATAAGCAATGGGCAAACATGAAAGGCACTGTGTGTTTTGTCCTCAACATGCGCAGATATAAATATTTACAACCATGAATGATCATGTTTCAGGTGAAACTTGGTTCATCTCCATATTGTCACTTACCCAGTGGCTTGTGTTCTTCATTAGGGGAAAGCCTCGAGTAAGGGGGTGGGGGTGACTCTGTAACACAAAACAATAATGTCAACAACCTAATAAAGTTAGAAAATACATACCGAAGAAGAAAAAACAATGATGCAATAATCTCCTACTGTAAGTCAGTGAGAAAAGATAATATGACTGGAATGTAACCTTTGACTTAACGAGTTAGGGGTCTTCAAGTTCTATCAAACATTAATTGAGCTCGGTTAGATAAAGTGCATTAACAGACAAAAGACAAATAATGTGTGTTTTCATAAGTTTAGACTGTATATCACTATCCATTGTTTTGCACATGTAAGACTATTAATGCAGGGAACACGAAGTCATTGTCATCACTTATTATATTATATTCTAGATTATTATCATCCTAAGCGTTTATCAAAAGCTAGAAGAAGAAAGAAACTTTAAGCAACAATCAAACTCAAAACTATAAAAGTCAACTTGAGATTTTCTTTCAGCACCGGTATCGTCTCTGCGGTTTTCAAAGCTTTGAATCTGCTCTGCAGAATCAAATCAACCTAACCATAACAGAGTTAGCAGTCTCAAGAATCAGAATAGACTCTATATCTGCTTTTTTGGAATCAGGAACCTTGACTATATCCTCTAAAAAAGATCTGAATTGAAGAGAATATCTTGCAATGGAAGGAAAGCACAAAGGACTTTGCGAGCTCACTGTGACCTCGCCTACAGGGAAAAGGGGAAGGAGAAAAGCATAATAGCAGCGGGTCCTTTAAGAGTGGCGGCAGTAATTGCCAGGATCTGAACTCAGTCACTCAGATACACAGCTAGTCAGTCTGGCGCCAGTAGTATGCAAACTGTATATTATCACCACTCCTTCACCTAAATAGCATGAGGGGACCTCCTTAGGACAAAAGGGCTTTTAAAGCGCAACTTGAAACTGATCTCATTCGAAAAGTATAATGCCCAGCTAAATAAAAGGAAAAACTTTTTGTCCACTCAAACCAAAGCTCTGTGCCGCACATTATATACTCTTTGAAAACTAAGTCCAAGACCAGCAGTTTATTTTCAAATCAAAGTAAAAGTCAAGCTCAAGTTAAACTACTTTTACACATTTTCCTTTAAGCGTACAGTAATACTAAATGTTAATCTTACACAGTTCTTTGTTTCTTAACTTTCTCATTTACAACAATATCAAGCCAGTGGTTAAGATCTTGATTCAAAGCCCACCTTCTTGAATAGCATGAAAGAAATACCAGCTCTATCGAGCCACGCATGAGCGCATGCCAGCTATGTCTACTACGAGCCTTAGTCCCAATATGAGGTATGTGCCCCTCTGCCACGTCCCACAATCCATCTTGCTAGTTTTAGTCAACAGAGACTCAGACAGCACATTAACTTCAGTGGCAGGGTGAATGTCATACTCTCTCTATTCAACACGATCTATTTTATTTAAAAAAAAAAAAAAAAACATGCTTTACTTTCAACCTTGGAAGCCTGTATAATCAGTTCTGATCAGTTTGAACACCATGGAGGGTGAGCAAAGCAAATGCCACCCCAGTTTCCCATATTTGCACGCTATGAATTCTGATATTGTTGGACTTCTGACTTTGAAGTGCTTGTTACAGCCAGCTGGCCCTAGTAAACATGGATGTTATGGAAAATCCACCTCCTGTGCCAGTGAGAAGACAGAAATACTAAGGCTTACATCTTTACACATGATACCAAGCGTTGTCATCGGGTCAGTGGGGTCGAGTGACCTGGAGTTTAAGGTTTGCCAAATCACCAGCCTACCCTATGCCAAAATTTAATCTGTTTAATATAGGTCACAGAGGGTCGGCCATACACAGCTGATTGAGTGTGAAAGCTCAGTTCTCCACCATTGCCCAGTTCAACTGACCAGTGGCATTGGCTCTGTGTCTCTGAATGTGTCTGTACAATCATATACAAGTCATATACTGTTGATGTTTAGGCCTGACTGACAGTAACCGTCCTAAAAACAACAATGGTTAGGAAATAATACAGTTATACTGATGGTTGCGGATGAATTCAGACACATTTGTCATGTTCTGCAACATGGAATGAACTGTAAAAACTTCAACCTGGAAGAAGTGTGATGACTGAAACAAACACACTCATTTATATTCACTCCCAGATGTTGCAGGACAATGTGCACGATGTACGGGTAGAGAACTATTTCCAAAAATATTCCACTGCAAGTGAGATCGTCAAACAAATTTATCGAAAACTTAAATATTGGCAACATTACACCAAACACACTTAGTAAAATAAAATGGTAAAACATATTTCTAACAATTAAGTTATAATGAATTTCCCTTTCTTTCTTGCTCAAAATTAGATCATTAATGTTCACCTTGCTGTAATGATGATATCAGTAATCATTAACTATTTAATCAAAAGGCCAGCCTTATTCTATCTCAGTGTATAAAAATAAACAAATAAAAACTAGACAAATAATATACTGATAAACATTTTAGTTTCAGGGTTAAATTTCCATACCATGTGCAGTTTAACAATCTTTTAAAATTTAAATATCTGTGCGAACTTGAACTTTTAACAGTCATATGGTCACTTGAAATAAATATGGCCAAATTATGCAAAATTCCTGTGCTGGATCTACAGTAAAGCATTAAATGTTGGGAACTCTAACCAAAACTGAGATAGGATTTAACTTTAAGATGAAACGTGTGGGTGCTGTGTCTTACTGGACTACACTGTGAGGAGCAGTACATACACATTACTGGAGGTTCTCAGTTTCTTGGTCACAGCAGTTGCCCTTACCTGGCCCACAGAGTCGGCTGTAGTGATAAGGATTGCAGCATACTGTCGGACTGTCCAGGGTCCCAAAGCTCCTACACTCACAGAGTGGTTTGAGCTGGGCCGAGTGCTGGAGGTCAGACCATCGGTACAGTTTACACACAAGCAGCTGTGGAGATGCCACATGGCCGCCCAGCCTCAGCTCAGTCCGTGAAACCATAACACAATCGCTCGGCATCCCTCCTCTGGATTCCACCGCTTCCAGTAAGGTATCCAGCGACTTTTCCTTTAACCTTTTCAAAAGACAATATGTGGCTGACTTCAGTTCTTGCTCTAACACCGTGCGTGGCATCGCCTCTTGCGCCTCGGGAGAGCCGCCGTCCCGTGGTCCGAGGTTCCTCAGCACGAAATGACACGACCCCGGATCCCTGGTACCCTGAGCCGTCTCTGGACCCCTAAGCTCGGAGTGGTCCCGGTCTTTAAATAAGCAGCACGTCACTGTCCTGCATTCGCTGTCCTGCAAGGACCGGGGGCTTCCCTGCCCCTGGTTGCACAGTGCACCCCCATCTTGGTCCGACGTGACCCCCAGGCCGCAGCTCTCCACGGGGCTCCGGGTGCACACACCCCCAGTGTCCCCTACAAGAGACCCGCTCGGGGTCATCGGTCTGAACTCCGTTTTGGGAATTTTCTCTGGGTTGTTGCCGAACAGATCGTCCCTACAGCCCTCACTACTTTTGCCATTTCCATCTTCCCCTTCTTTATCTGGGATCAAACGGCTTCTCCAGAGTCGCCGCACAAGACCTGAGCGTTTCGTCCTGAACATACGACAACTTGAAAATCTATATGGGAGTTTTATTCTTGTACGGATAACCGAATATTACTGATATTTATACGGTCGTTGCAAAACATTAATGTCTGTGAAATGCCGTGCAATGCATGCACAGCCGACTGACGAGCATTGGTGGCAAAGCCGCAACATTAGACTGAAGGCTATTTTGTTGCATCTACAACAACAAAACCGCACAATAAATGCGCTGCAGCATTCCGATCACAATGCATTCATTTAGCAAAATATGCTTTAAATAACCAAGCGGATCAAACTACGAGTTACTGTCCAGGATCGCTACGGAATGGGCTGTTTATTTGTTTGCTATGAACGAATAAAACCATAGACAGGGCTACATAACTAGATAACATACTATAGGCTACTTAATAACATAATCCAAACCCAGTACTAGTCTTCAAACCGACTCGGCAGCCTGCAGCCTTTAACAGTTTCCGACTTTTAACAGCCTCAAAGCTACTTTCTACGCCGGCACGTTGAGCGTGAGGCACTTCGAGGCGATTTAATCCCAGGAACACGTATCACACATCAGGATCCGCGTCGTTTTCTTCAGATGTCAACGGGCTCCTTTTTTTACTATCCCAGTAAAATATCCATACAAGCCGAAACTTCTTGGACTGGCTCAATCCGCTGCTGAATCGCACTCAAGCTTCTCCACTAAGATCTAAACCAAACTGCAGCCCAGATCCCTTTCTTTCTCCGTTTCTCTCTCTTTTTCTTTTCCCCCCCTCTTCCTCACACACACGCACACACACACACACACACACACACACACACACACACACGGGGCCCCCGAGGAGAGCGGTGGAGCCATTGGCTGACTACCATCATGTGCTAGTCTAGACACTTTGGCGGCTGTGAGCTGCACTGATTGTTGCGCAAACAAGGTTTCAAGTTTCTTAACTCTTAAAGGCGAAACACCCACCTCTCGTTTTAAGTTAAAGTTATTAAAACTTATTCACATCTACTGCTTGAAAATTAAATTGTTCTGAGCAGCCAGGAAACCGAGACTGTTTTTTTTTTTCATTTTTAATTTGTCAGCTGAAAAGTTGGGTTTTTCAGCTGTAACACTAAAACTTTATCACCATATGTTATTTATGTGATGTGGACATTTATCAAATTATCGCCTTGGTTATCAAATTAGATGTTATCATTGTTGTTGACAATTTTAAATGGTAAGAATATATCCAGCCACTTACCATATTTCTTGGTCACTTACTTTTTAAACTAGTTTGTATGTTATATTTGATCTGCTAAACTGCTACACACACACACACACACACACACACACCAACCACAGCCACTATAAAAGGATTGTGTCAGGATATGTCTTGTTTTATTCTTGTTCTTGCAGTGCGTAGCTAGTGGAGGCTGCATTTTTAAGGTAAATTCAGCGTATGCTTAGGAGTTATACATTTATATATATATATATAGAACACAGTGATGCAAAATTTTCATTTATTTTTAAATATTTGTGAAAAGGAGAAATGACTTTTTCAGTGCTCTCTAGTGGACAAACTATGCAATGAAGGTGCTGCTGTTCATAATATTAGTTGTTCTTCCTGCCAGTCTGTCATGTTTCACCCTTTTTGCTGACAGGTAAAGAAAGGCAACTATGGACTATTAATCTCCAATATACCATATCATGAATTTAGTGATGAGGACTGCAGTTAAATGGGAATTTAACAGTGCAGATGGGTAAACTTCTCTGATTGAGTTTTGTGTCACCTATTTAGTGTCAGATCAAACCAAGAGTTGCATATTGTGTGTATGACATACTGAGGAGAACGCACCTAATTAATGCACTGCTTTAAAAACAGGAAATAAAATGTTTTCCTTATAGCTATTTCTTTTAAGTGTTTGCAGCTTTAGAATTTACATTTCTGACCTTTCCCACTCAGTCACAACAGGTGAATTCTTGCACTCTGACATCTCGACGAGTCTGTCTTATCTCATGTTTCTTGTCTTGTCAGGACCAGCAGTAAATAACAGGGAACTCCTGTTAGTTTTCTAATTTCGACCACTTACTGGCTACTAAGCGCATACACTCTAGAAGTTGTAATAAAAATAAATTAACATTCAATTATGTTACTAGTCATGTGCTATTTTGTTCTAAGAGCTTGTTTGAAGATTATTTGAAGACTACAGATATTTGCTTTTATTTAATCTGGCCTTGTAAGAGTTAAAATATTCTGCTCCGAAATCAGCAAGGCAAAGCCCCACCCCAAGAAGTATTAATTTGATCCATGAAGCCAAAGGTCCAGGGGTAAGCTCCACTGATTGGCTAAAATCTTTAAAGCCTGCCCACTGGTGAAACAAGTTACACCCAGTGTTGAATTTGTTCAAGTAGTAATGAATGAAATGCACGTCTTTAACTGCTGCTGGTTTTGCCAAAAATGTTGTTCTGTTACATTGTTGTTTATTAGTGTTTTCATGTAACACTGTTTCATTCTGACGATTGTTTCAAATATTTAAAAGTTACAGAAAATGATTTAGACAGTTTATACGTACTGTATTTATATGTATATAACAAAGATGATGTTGCTTACATTTTTAAAGCATGTTACTTACAAAGTTGTACCCTACTGTGCAATGACAATTGATTCAATTCTATTCCATTCTATTCTATTCTATTTATCCACATAAGGGTGTAATTGTTCTGAGATGAAAATTCTAAAACACACAGTAAGCTACACGGACACACAACAGTGATCGGTGCATCTCAGAATCTCAGTGCTGAACCAGTGGAGACTCTGAAGGCTGCAGGAGCAGAGTGTGCCAGTCTCTGAACTGGAATCAGGTTTCCCTGGCAGGCTTAGGGCTTTTGGAGCAGAGGGAGGTTACTGAGGGTAGACTTGGAGGCCCTTGTGCCTCTACTGTGTTAGAGGCACCTGTTGCAAATGCATTCCCCTTTGTAACTCAATCACATGTCAGACAAGGAAAAGAAAACTGTTATTACAGAGTACCGCTTCATTTAAATCAGTGTCATGAAAATTTCAATTAAGTAAAGGAGAGCACCCAGCTGCCCCATAAGTCATGGAGGCTGTCTGTTCTGATATATCTGTGGCTGGAACGGATTCATGTGAGACAAATGTCCAAAAGCATCAGGAGCATGCAGCCATATTAGATGCTTTGATTCCGGTACAGCATAAGTTACATACAGATGATTCAGTGATCCTCTGTGAGGGTCTTCACTCGGTCACTGTGACAGTAACTTACCTACATGTAGTTGATGAAATATTAAAAAAGAGTAATTCTCAAAAGTTCTACTGTTAAAAATGCACATTTGAAATCCTAATATATCTTTCAAACAAGTCAACCATTTTAAAGAACCTTTGGTTTTGGTTTCAACTTTTATCTTATATCATAAAGCAGAACCCCTAAGTGCACATAAGTTGTTTATTATTAACAATATTATGACTTTGCTTCAGTGCTTTGTGTTTTTAAATGCCAAAGTTTGATAATAAAAGAAAAATCAACAAATCATTGACTATGTTTACATGCTATGATTCCACTATTATTCCAAATATGGCAATTTTCATTGAATCTGACAGGTGTTATGTTAACAACATATGCTGATTATTTGGGTATTTTGAATTAGGTCTTTTTCAAAATAAGACATGTAGGTTCTACAGGTATTATTCTGGTTAATTAAACATATATACAGCATATTCAGAAAATGTGTCTCATTAGAAGGTTGAGGTCAGCTGGGTTCGAAACAAAGATCCTTTCTGGTACAGACTGACACTCCAAAGTAAAGTCCACAGTGCTGGTCAGAGGGAAAACACACCTGCTTCAAAACATCCTATCAATTGTGATCAGCAGGATTTAAGATATGAACAAATATCTTAAAATGCAACGTTCGTCTCAGGACTGTGGCTGAGTTCACCAGTATATGAACAGTAACAGTTGCATGTACGGTAAACAGGAATATTAGTGGAAGATTCATTTTCAATGGTCCCCTTAACAGCTTATTTGGACATTTGATTTTCTAAAAGTATTCATAGCCATCTCTTCACACAGGACTGAACTTCTTGATATTATTTAAAATACTGAGTTGGTCTAATGTCAGCCAGAGCTCTTATCCGCCATGACTGCACAGTACATCATTCATTATTAATACATCAATCTACTGTATGTGTTTAACTAATGCACAGCTGTTGGAGACATTCTCTATACTCTCCTTTTGAGAAATGCTGACTGATGCAGGTTGTGACAGGATGCAAAATGTTGACACACCTTAATCAACCATATACGAGTTGCAGACAAAATGTTTCAGTCTACTTAACTACTTATTTAATTGTCACTGCCAAGGAGAGAATGTTGATAATCTGCCTTTGTCTGTGTGTCTGTCAGCACTGGGTTTCATAAAACAGAGGCCAAGTGAGAACCCATTCAATTTTACAGCAGAGCCATAGGAAGACTGAAAATTGCTTTTGTAACGTTTGATTTAATTACAGAGCTACTGGCAGAGGTGTCAGCTCTGACATTGTCCTTCTACTTCTCAATCATACATCATTATTTTATAAATAGGTTTATTGCAGTAGGTTCTCATTAAAGAGCATGTTGTGATTAGCAGACAGAGACGATTTTTGAAAATATGATTTACACCATGTATTTCTTGCCTGGCACTGACTGCTAAACAACTGTCAAGCCATGTCTTAAAATGGTTTAATGGTTTATGTCTCTGAGATGTTTTTGCAACAGCTTTAGTGGAAATGTAGTCTTTTATTCCACTTGTCGGCCATATGTTCCTGTTACAATGTGGTGAAAAGTACAGTGGTGCATAAGACAATTTGTGGCTGTTAGGAAACAAACAAAAATAAAAAAAAACCAGAATGATTAAGAAAGTAAATGATGAAGAAAAACTGTGGGCATTATGGTGGTGCAGTGGTTAGCACACGCACCTCACAGCAAGAAGGTTCTGTGTTTGAATCTCACAGGATTTCCAGTTGGAGTTTGCATGTGCAGGCTTCCTCCAGATCCTCCAGTTTCCCCTGCACCTAAAAAACATGTAGTGTTTGTGCAAATTGAATTTCCCACAAGGGATTAATAAAATTACCCCCCGCCCCCCAAAAAAACTAACAAACACACATCAAATTATCAGCAAAATTAACAATCATAAAATATAAAAATGTAATTTAAATTAATTCAAAAACAAATTTAACAAAAATGAGCAAAATTAGAACAAAGTAATAAAGAAAGCAAACAAATCTTAATATACAAGAAAATAAACAAAAGTAACAACAATTATTTACAAAAAATGAACATAAAATAATAATAATATTAAAAAGCTGCCTAGCCAATGTCTTTATATAATATTGAAATATTTCTGTAACAGCTTAGTGGGAATATCGTCTTTTATTCCACATGTTGGCCTTGTGCTCTTGTGTTTCAATGCAATGAAAGCACTGTGGCTCATACATAGAACAATTTGTGGTTCAGCAAACAACTCTGTGGCTTTAAAAAGTTTTTTAGATTCTAATGATTCTATAAATCTCTATTTGGGAGTCTGAAGACCCATCATTCTGAAAAGAGCAGTTTAAATAACCACAAACCCAAGTAGTTATTTTTTAAAACAGCGAAATCGCTCAAAGCTTGTGAACTTTTCATCCTTTGGTCACATCAGAGTCCTGTTCCTCTAATGTGAGCTGCATGTGTGAAAGTGTGTAAGGAAAGACTTCTTCAAAGAGTAAGACGTAACCGAGTCGAAGGATCTAAAACAGGGCACAGCTGTTCACACAGGCTGTCCCCGGGTCTGCCCCTCTCCCTGTAAAAGGTCCAGGTCCGTGTACCCCCGGAGACCCCTGGGTAATGATGCAGCGGTCACGCTAGCACTGCTCCCATCTGACACTTCAGACAAGGCAACTCAAATTAAACATGGCAGGGGGATTGAAAACACAAATTACTGCACAAAGTAGTAGCAAATGAAATCAGACTGTTCAGCTCAAGACAAAAAAAAGAACTGTGGCATCTCCTTAGGACCTAGGCTTAAAAAATAATCATAATCTGACACAATATCTCAATTTTTTTTACTGTAAACAAATGTACATACCAGGTAAAAAGATAATTAGATGCATAAGAATGAAGATCAGAACAAACAAAACGAGCACTAAATCAGCAAAATAATACACAAAATAAACACTTTAAAGAACAAAGTTAACAAAAATGCATAAAATAACCACTAAATAAAAACAAACAATATAATAAAATAATAATTTAGAAAATGAATACAATTTAAAGCAATAATTAAATACATTATTATTTCTAAAACAAAAATGAACAGTACAGTACAGTACAGTGAATAAAACTAACAACAATTAAAAACAAAAATTTAAAATATAGACAAAAAAATTTAATGAACACAAAATAAATAAAATGACCACGGAAACAAACTGAGCAATATGATATTAATGGGCCAAATAATCAAGAAAGTAGCAAAAATGAATGGAATAATCAACAAAATGAACAAAAATGAATAATATAAAGCACAATGTGAACACGAAGTGAAAAAAAAAGTTTAAAAAAGCAGCACAAAATGACCTAAATACATGTAATAAAGAAAATAAATGAGAATGAATAATATAACAAAAATGCACAAAACAATGAAGGAATTGGCCAAAAGTAAACAAAATTATAGAGTAGCAAAAATAAACAGCATAATCAAAAAACTGAATAAAAATAAACAATATAAAGCACAGTTTGAACAAAAATGTAACAATATTATTGAAGACATAATGCAAAAATAACAGAATGATCAAGAAAATAAACAAAAATCAGCCAAAAAAATGAACAAAGTGATCAAGGAAGTGGATAATAATTAATAAAATAATTTTAAAAAGAATCATTGAGAAAAAGGGTTAATTTTGGGTCCAACCCCTGCGTTTCGGACAATTAAGTGTTTATTAGTTCATTATTAACTACTATTCCAGTGTAAACGCCCTTAACTCAGGCTTAAATAACACACTATGAACACTGACATTTGATTACTGCTGCTTAAACCTGATTCACATTGTAATCTAATGTCTTCAACTGCTCTTGCTGCATTCACACTTTGCTTGTAATCTGAAATAAATGTGAAATATGGCACACCTTCTTAATGAAACATGCCAGTGGGAGCTGTTGATGCAGTTACAACATGAACAGCAGCGGTGGCAAACAGTCATTAAAGGTGTTAACCTGTAATGGAAGCCACACAAAGCATCCACTTCTGTTGGTTTGGGGGAAACTATTTCAAAGAGAACGTGCGCTGATGTTCAGTCCCAGGGTGAACTTGTGGTGGTGAAATATGGGCCTAATTAATTTCTTGTTTACTCAAAGGTGATCTCAACTGCGGCTCCCTAATTGATCAGCTCTGTTAATGTCCTGTTTGGAGAGTGTGGTAACCTTACGCTATGTGGCTTGTTGATGTGTATTCACTCACCCAATCTTTACTTGATCTCGGACTATAGTGAGGTTAAGGAATTATTTACAGTTTAACCAAAGCAAGATAGAAACAGCAGAAGGCCAACTCAGTAAAAAAGAAACTATAAAGAGGTATTGGATTAGATGATGATGATTAAACCAATAGAGAGCCTGTTTTTGACCCATGGGACCCAACTTCAGAAAAAATGGCATTTCTGTAGATGGTGAGCAGGAGATAGTTTTCCTATCCAGACTGAATTATTCCATTTGCACATATGATGTTTGCCAACTCGAAACTTGATTGAGATGAATTGTTGAGAGCTGCTGAAGAGTCTCTGCAGCTCAGCATGAGCACACAGACATATAATGATTTGATAACTGTCATCACTTTCACGGATAACAAGGTTACATTTGTAAAGGTAGGGGCTGTTTTAGTGTTGTGATGTACAGTAACAAAACATTTATGAGACCACTTGGCCTGTATGTCTCACAGACCATCCAGCATCGTGAAGTGCTTTAATGCAGACTTTTTCCTTTTCAGTGACTTCTCCGCATTTCACCATTTTGTACAGGAATGAGGAATTTCTAACTGAATTCAAGTTTTCATACTCAAATTTGAGCTGGCACACTGGACTTCCTGAGAAGTTGGAAATTAATCAGACATAATATTCAACTACTCAAACTAATTTTAAAAACTAAAACTAATTTTCTGCTTTTTTAAAATGGTACATTTAAAAATTGACAGACAACAACAATAATTACATTATACAATTAAAAATACATACCCTCACACACACTTAACCATTACAGAAACATGAAACAATTTTTGGTAATTACTAATACTGTTAATTTAGGGCAGCTGTGGCATAAACCTTATACTGGGTAATTGTCTGATATGTTTGTTAAGCACTATACAGTATATCGCATGAAATGGGAAATGAAGTTCACAAATGATCATATTGTTGATATTTGATACTTCATCATTTGTGTGAGAAACTGCAATTTGTTTAACTTGTAAAACTGTCTATTAAATGAACAAGCATCGTATGTGTAAATGTTGGCATAATTCAGCCAAGATCAGACAATAATCTGCCGCTCACTATCAACTGTATTGTCCTTTTTTTCCCTTAGTTACATCCCATAATCTGGAAGAGAGGCGTATGGAAGTGGGCGTGGCTATTATTTTAAGCTATTTCAAGCTTTTGAGCAAGATTTTGTAGCAAATGTCAACATATTCAGAATAAATGAGTGGGGTACTGAATGTGGGGTAAAAGATTATTTCTTTTCTGCTTTACGATTTGTGTCTAGTATTATGTACTGTATTTAAGCTGCATCAGGGTTCAAATTTTCCTTTTTAAGAAAATTTAATTAAGAAAGAATGACAAAAATGAACAAAATTATTTGAAAAATTTCAAAAAGTGAGCAAAATAACCAACACGAATTAACAAAACTACAGGAATAAACAACAAAATGAACAAAAATGGCTGAAAATTTTACAAGATGTGAACAAAATTAGCAAAAGAATTAAGCAAAACGTTAACAAAATAAGCAAAAAAAATAAACAATTCAGATTAACCCAAAGCCTTTTAATGTGGATCTCTTTGCAACCATTTAGGATTGTACAGTATAAATGCACCTGGCCGATATTGTGATTATAATTCAATTCATTGTGCAGCTGATTAAAGAGAATACAAAGTACACTATACTGAGGAATCCTAAAATTTATGAGGTAAAGTATAAAGGGTTAGTTAGGCTACTGAGGACAGTTAGGCACTGTGGAGACTGCAAGATGCTTTTGTTAGATTTTTAAATTATGCATTTAGAACTCTAACAAAAGGCCAAAAGAGATTATAAACTTACAGTCATTCTTTGCATTGTGTATTGTAGAACAAGGCTGTAATTCTCAAAGCACAAAGTATTCTCTGTTGGTCACATAATTGTATTTAAGTTACATAACAATGTCTGCATGGAAATGAGCATAAAATAGCTGAACTTCAATACCACTTGTGTAAACACTGCTAAACATACTGTACCTATTGACTGTTCTTTTATTTCATAATGATGTGCAGAAAATTGTTTTTGCATCATATAACTGGAGTGAAAGAAAATAGGAGGGGGGGGGGCAGTATAGCTAAATCTTTAATTGAAGGCAATTGCATTCATTTAGCTTTGTTGGAGACAAGGAGTCCAGGGAAGCAGGCCCTGAGGCAGAGTTTTTGTCATCTTCTTTTTGTATTAGTCAGAGTAATTCATGTCCCCAGGGGCCGGCTGTCAGTAGCAAGGCTCCATGAACACATTCCTTCTGATCCAGGCCATTATCGGCCCATTCAGCGGCACTGGAGCCTGCTTATATGGGCCTCTCTCTGGGCTGACCTCCTGGGCCCTCGCCTGGGTCTGACTCAACACTCCCACTAATCCACACCTCAAACACCACAAACACAAACTAAGATTAAAGTCGAGATGGAGACACAACCAGCCACATGAGCAGAACGTGATCTGTGCACAATCCTGTTCACAGTGTAGTTCACACAAACATGGATGCTAATAAATAGCACTAGTGTAAGATTTTTTTGCCATAGGGAGATGTAGAGATGTAACGTCCACAGTGCGCATGAGACAGAAGACAAAACAACAAAATTAACACAAGTATATAAAGTATTTAAAAATATTAGACCACAAGCCATTGTAAGGGTTATGCCATAGCTAGGGTAAATTAACAGTATTGATAATTATTACTAAAATAATTTTTATATTTCGGTAATGGTTCATCCACTGGTATGTGCAGGCTGTTTAATCAAAATTATACTTTTGGGTGATTCTCATTAAGCTTTCATGAACAAGTCAGAGCCATAAATACATTTCCATAAATACCAGTTGAATATTATATAGCTATGACATTTTCTACAATGAGGGTGAAAAGCACTGCATGGGCAAATGTTTGCTTTTAAATTTTAGAATTGTTTTTGTAACTATTTAACAAAACATTTAACAAAATATTTTGGTGAATTCTCATTACTGGAATGTGTCCTGATCCATTATTTAGTGATCCATTTTCCTTCCATCCATCTTCTACCCCTTAATCCTCGTGAGGGTCGGGGCAACAGACAACCATTCACAATCACATTCATTTTGATTCTATATAAAGTCATAATAGGAAATATTATGGAAAAGTTATTTATAATAAAGGAAGTATTTACAGTGTTAATAAAAAATAAGCTATTTTATTTGAACTTAGTAATATCCGTACTAAATGTTCCTCATCACTATAACACAAATTCATTAGCCTGTACAACATACACTGCCCTTTTATATTGAAAGGCAGTCCCATAATGCATCACTTCAAACAAAAGATTCACAATGAGCACAAGGTCCGTAGCTTCTTCTTCCCTTGTATGGGAAAATGTAAGTAAATGTCAATGAATCTTCCTCATTTTGCACTTTTGAATATCATTAGAGTGGTACCTCGCACAACGAATTTAATCCGTTCCAGCATCACGTTCTGTATGCAAATTTTTTGTTATGCGAATGGACCTTTTCCATAGGAATA
>JAQQAE010005603.1:0-10572 GCA_029823295.1 Pseudamia nigra | reverse complement strand
CCTCTTTGGATTCGCTATTTTAGCAAAAGATCATTATCGACTGAAAGTGATGATGATGATGATGATGATGATGATGAAGAAACAGGCCAAAACCAGAGAATAAAAATGATTGAAGAAAAAAATTATGAATTGTCTGGGAGTTTTCTTGGGTCCTGGAACAGATTAATTGGTTTCACATGTTTTCTTATGGGAAAACCGGTCCCGGCTCATGAACTTTCCGCTTCACGATCTTGATCCTGGAACGGATTGAACTCGTAACCTGGGGCAACACCGTATGTAACTTAATGAGACGATATAATGAACGTCACACCATTCTATAAAAACACACTGGTCCTTTTATAGTTAAGAGATAATGCTATTCAAGGCGTGTGGTTTTTTCTTCCATCGACTGGACTGGAAATTTGGTTGAAAACGTTTCGCCACCATCCAGGAAGCTTCTTCAGTTCCACGCCTTGAACCACACGCCTTGGATACTATGACCTGGATGACTGAGAATCTTCACAGAGATAATGCTATTAAAATTGTCACAAAATGTTTAAATGTTTACATTTTTTTCTTTTCAGTCTGGTTTAATGGAGGCCTTTACTGCCTGTTCTTATTTTATTTACTCAGTATTATTTATTTCACCCTATTAAAATGGATTTATGTCATGGAGTATTTTACCATTTTATTTCATTACTGCTTGGAATATCGTTGCTTATTTTTCCTCATTTTGTATTCCTTGCCGCATGGGCATTTTTTAAAAATAAGTAAAATAACTTTCATTGTTGCTACCAATATTTAAAGCTATTCCATTATCTTTGTGCAGAAACTACTAAATAATTTTGATTTAATACTGTCTGAAAACGCGATACAACGCGGTTAAATTGGCCATTTATAATAAAATTAATGAACAAATTTACGTTGCTGTGAAAAGTTTCTGTGACATCTTCAAGGTACTTATATGATAATCATACTAGTACTGGACAATATTAATATTATTAATATTAATATCAATATTAATATTAATACTGGAACTATTTTTGAAAATCGTGGTGTCAAGAAAGGATTAGACCACGAATGTAAAAACACATTTTTTTTTAGGGCTGTCAAACAATTCAAATTTTTAATCTGATTAATCACAGGGTCACTGTGGATTAATTTCAATTTATCACAATTAATACCCATTTGTCATTAATCTATATTAATCACAGGTAACTGAATTAATTTCGATTAATGACAGTTAATACTCATTTGTTGTTTTTCATTTTGTGGGAGTAAAAACATATAGACATTAAAATGTGTATTTTTGTTCTTATTTAAACTTGTGTAACTAAAGGAAGTTATTGTGCGTTAATCGCGTTAATCACGTTAACACGTTAATTGCATTAAAAACTTGAATCTAATTAATCATGCAAATAGTTTAATGGATAATTAAACGCATTAATTTTGACAGCCCTAATTTTTTCCCATTGTTTTGTCTTAGTCGACTCATTAAAGGGTCAACAGGTCGATGTTTTCATCGGCAGGAAACGAGGATCTGACCTAAGACGGTGACCGAGCACGTGCACTGGTCTTTGCCGACTTTGTTCGACACCTCCATCTTGTATTCGGAGGTGTCGGATCTTTCCGCCGTGGGAATCTTCAACGTGGCCACATTGTCCTTCAGAGTCATCTTATATTTACGGCCACTGATCATCTCCTTGCCGTCTTTGAACCATTTCACTTTGAGCTCCGGGCTCCCGGATATCGTACACTCTAGCGTGGCCGAATCGCCGGCGGTCACGCTGATGGACTCGGCAGGTTCTATGACTCTGGCCGGTTCTGGGATAAAATACACCCGTTAGTTTTAAAGACAAGAACCTGCAGCTAAAATCTACATACATTAAAGTTGCTTCTGACCTTGCACAGTCAAAGTAGCTTCACATTTTTGTTGACCAGCCTCGTTTTCAGCTTGGCATAAATACTTGCCCCCGTGGCTGATCGCTACCGTTGTTATCGACAAACTTGCGACATTGTTCTCAAATGCCATCTTGATGTTTGGGTCGTCATCTCTGAGTATCTCTGAATCTTTCAGCCACTTAACGGTGATGGGAGCTGAGCCTTTTACGGTTCCCTGGAGTTTAACGGTATTTCCCAGCACCGCAGTCATACTCTCGACTCTCTTGGTGTAAGTCGGGGGTTCTACAAAACACACGAGGAATTAAAAACTGGCTTTTAAGGAGAGTTATACCTCAGCCAAATATACAGCGAGGAGAAAATGAAGAGACCGGTGTGAATGACCTCTAGAATGGCACAAAAAGTGGGGAAAAGGTGGATCCCGAAAAACAGGTGGTCGATTTTCCTTTAAAACTGTTCGGATCCGAGGCGTGTGGTTTTCCTTCTGTCGACTGGGCTGGAAATTTGAAGACGTTTCGTAGTTTCGTATTCCAGTCCAGGCGACAGAGGGAAAACCACACGCCTTGGATGCCGTGACCTGGACGACTGAGAATCTTCCCAGACAAACTGGTAGGATCAAAAC
Organism: Pseudamia nigra; assembly: GCA_029823295.1. Lineage (NCBI taxonomy): Eukaryota > Metazoa > Chordata > Actinopteri > Kurtiformes > Apogonidae > Pseudamia > Pseudamia nigra. The sequence goes on along the minus strand of JAQQAE010005603.1, from coordinate 8,072 downwards.
TTAAATGCTACTAATAATTTTCTTTTTCGCAATAAAAAAACTAATGGCCCGACTTTCTTCATATAGGAAGTAAGGGCACAATAAGGACAGGATTTGCTTTTCACCAAGTCCCAGCAATTTAATCCTGTAAATCAGGGGTTCACCAACGTTTTCACCCCAAGATCCAAAAGACTTAGAAAAAAGAACAAGAAACGCCATAAAATGTACGTTTTGGTACTGACTCTTCGACCATCGAAAAACAATGTTTAAGAAATACTTTGTTGCTTGACCAAGAATCCAAAACAGGGAAGAACTGTCAATCTCAGTTAGCAAGACCACATCGACACACACTTATGAAATGGACAATTAATGGTAACTATCAACACACTAGTCACCAACCGACCAATGAAAAAAGATCTCTGGCCCGGAGAGATTCCTTAAAATAACAACATTTTCATTTGGAATCTGGAAGAAATGTTGTCTTTCGTTTCTTTGTCTTTAATTTCACCTCGTCACATACTTAAGCAAGTGGTCCCTTCTTTTTTCCCCACAGCTGCATATTTTATTGACCTTGCGTTTACTAACCTTTAAGCTTAGCTAGTGCCTTAGTCGTGACCTTTCCCACATCGTTAGATACAACACACTGATAATCTCCGACATCTGCACTGTCAAAAGTCCGAATCTCCAGCCTGGACAAGGAATCCTCAGAGATGATGGTATATTTCTGGTCGCTGCTGATGGCTTTCTTATTTTTCAACCATGCGATTTCAAACGGAGCTGTTCCTGTGATTTCGCACTCCATGTGAGCCGCCGCTCCCTTCACCGCCTCTATTGTCTGCAGCTCTTTTCTAATGGACGGTGGCTCTGGGTAACGAGAACGTGGGTGCAATTAATATCGTAGCTTTCTACGTTACACAGTGTGTAATGTTAACGCACGATGTGACAAACCTTTAACCGATATAAAGGTGTTGCAGCTCTCACTGCCGGCATCATTCGACACTTCACAGGTGTAACTTCCATTGTCCATAACGACAAGGTTCAGGATCTCTAACGTAGCCACTCCGGCTTTGAAAGAGATTTTATATTTGTCTCCGTCGCTAAGCTCTCGTTCATTCCAGAACCAGTGGATGTGAAGTTCGGGAGATCCTTTCACAGAGCACTGTAACCGTGCGGCTATGCCTTGTTTCCACGTAATCTTTGGTTCCATTTTTTTGACAAAGGTAGGAGGTTCTGAAAGGAGTGTTTAGTTCAAAAAGACCAGAAAACAAGACAAAGAACATCATAAAAAGGCACAACAAAAAGCAAAAAAGGCAGCGGTGCAGAGGGTTAGCATCAGCTTGCTCCGGCTGAAAAAACAGTCAGTAGTCAACTATCCTATTTCAAAATATTTCATCAAACCTAGTGGAAAGATCACTTTTAAGATCTTACCTTGAACTGTTACCAGAGCCTCACATGTTGAGCTCCCAGCCTCATTTGTGGCTGTGCACACATATTTCCCAGAGTCCTTCAGTTTAGACTTGGGGATCTCAAGAACAGCCACCCTGTCCTCAAAGGACAGCTTGCACTCCATGCTCTGGTGGACTTTTTTGCCATCCCTGGTCCAGGTGACGGTCACACCAGTGTCCTCGTCCACCTGGCACTCCAGCCTCAGCAGGTCGTTGACAGCGACCGATGCTGCCTGAAAACTCTGAACGAAGCTGGGTTTCTTGATAACTTTGAGCTCTGTGGTAAAAGTAGCTGTGCCGACACTGTTGGAGGCCTTGCACAGGTACACCCCCTGGTCAGTCAGCTCAAGACTTTTAATGAGAAGGGAATACCTGTTCTTTTCATATTTCATGACATAATTCCCCTCAGAAGAGATGGCTATGTTGTCCTTGTGCCAGACAACTTCCATGGGTACGGTCCCAGTGAGAGAGCACTGGAACGTCACTGGTTTGCCCACGTACAATGTCATTGGCTCCGGTTTTGATACAAATACCGGTGGGTACATTTCTATGGAGAGCAGGTAAAAAAAAAAAAAGTTCAATGCATTTTGAACAAAAAAGGTGGAATAATAACACATCAAAAATAAACTGGACGTCATCTTTAACATTAAATATTCATTATATTTGCCAAACGTGACACCAGATCCAGCTCATGAACAAATGACTTCCACATTGCATCATAGTGAATCATGGTGAAACAGTGCAAATATGGATATAATTCTCTCTCTCTCACAAACGCACACACAGAAAGTGAATTAAAGGGGTCCCACTGGGATCTTACCGGTGACGACGAGCTTGGTGGCACAGCTGTCGGTGCCGTACTGGTTGGAGGCCTTGCAGCTGTATTCGCCACTGTCGGCCTTCACCGGGTTCAGCAGCTCCAGAGACGAGCTGGTGTGGCGGCTCAGGATCCGGTACTTCTCGCCCTGTCGGATCTCGACCCCAGACTTGTACCATTTGAAGGTCACACTTGGCGCGTCGGCAATCTCGCACTCGAACTTCGCGTGGCCGCCGACGTTTATCTCCATGGGAGTGATTTTCTTGCTGAAGACCGGTGGCACTGAGGCAGAAACATCCAAAGATGAAAGTCAGTAACTGACCACTGAAAACTTGTAAAAATAACTTGACAGATCAGGAACAGGAATGGAAGAAGGTGGAATGGTGGGAGGAAATGCGGGAGTGACTGTGGAGGAGGAAAAAGAGCAGCAACACAAGCCACGTGGGTTGAAAGACGTGGGAATGAATATGAGTTTCATGAGGCTCGGGTTTAGGCTAGAAGGGAGAAAAGCAAACAGTTGATGGAGGAAATGGCAGGTCGAAGGCCTGAAAGCATGCAGAGACGTACGGAGGATGAACCTGAAGGAATGGGTTTGTAGACGGGAAACGTCATCACCACCTGTGTTTCCACCCACATGTTCAAGTGTTTTCTGAAGGGTAACGGCAGAAAAAGTTGACGTCGATAGCGTCTTACTCATCTAAAGTTTTTTGTTTTCAATCATCAGTTTGCGTTAACTGATGATGAGACAAAATTATCATGAATGAAACAATCATTTGTGATGAATGAATGGAAAGTAGGCGGGGTTCGATAATAAGGACCCACCTGATTGACAAATCCAGGGAAATAGTTGAGCCGATAATTGTAAAAAATGATCATCTGACACACTTTTTTTCCCAGGGCCTCATCATGGAACACGGTAAAGGCTAAGCTATTGCATTTCTCAAGCCGTATTTTGATTATTCTTATTATTAAAGCTGGGCGTCAGAGGATGTAAACTATGATGTGCCAATTAACAACAATCTGTAAAAGACACAACTCGTACGAGTTGGCGGTAAATAGATCTTTGTATTCTGAGATCTTTGAATTCTGGGAAAGCACAATATTCCAGGGGCCACCAAAGGATTTGACAAGCCCTGAAGAATTTGAAGATATGAAATAAGTTGGTGCAATTTGGCAATTTTGCATTTTCCTTTTTTTGTGGCATTTCTTTTGGATTTGCTTCACAGTTTTTTCGGAAACACAGATAATGACATGACGAAAAGGAGGAATGTAAAGACCGTGAAAGTTGACTGAAGACCAGCACCGTCATTACAGCAAAACGCTTCATGGCTAATAAGCCTGAAGCGAAGTTGCCTGGATGTGACGGTTGTGGTCTTTAGGCAGGTGTGGAACAGACGATGAGTTAGTCGGACCCAGTGCTCATGAGACCAAGGTGACAAATGAACATCTCATGTGAAGAATGTCAACCAGTTTCTGTGGATTGTTAGTTTTCTTGGGAAATGGATGAATGAGAGATATGATACATGGAATTTTCTTGTTATCAAACCTCTTGAGACCACAATGAGCGTCGAAGATGTTGTGGTCTTGCCGGCTTCATTCTCAGCCTCACAGACATACTCCCCCTGGTGCTTCTTGACAACTTTGCTGATAACCAATGTGTACGTGTCGTTGTCTTTTGAACACTTGAACTCCTTGCCAGATTTCACCAGTTGTCCATTGAAAAACCAGTTTACCTTTGTGATGTGCTTAATAGTGGTGCAAAAGGTTGCTTTACTATCCTCTTCAACGGATAAGTCTTCGAGGGATGTGACTATTACTGGGTGTTCTCTCTGTTCTGGCCTTGACACAGTGATTTCCTCTTTGAAAACTTCCTTCTCGATGCTGACATCCACCACCTGTTCTACGGGAGCAGGTGTGGGAGGTAGCGCGGTGGTCAGAACAGCTGCCCCTACATCCTTCTCTATGCTTTTGACTTTTACTGACCTCACTTCCTGTTTTGACACCTGTACTGACTGCTCAAAAGACATGTGAGCCTCTGTGGAAACTTGAACCTGAGAGGTGATGGTCTTTTCCATCCTTGCTGCCTTAGATTCCTGTACCACGGCCTGTTGCTCAGAAGCAACAAATTCAACTGCCTTTTTAGACTCAGTTTTGAGCGCAGCAGCTTGCGATTTAATGGCAGCAAAGTCCACCGCACTCTCTGCCACGTTCACTGTCTCCACTGTGGTCGACATCACTTGTTTGGAGCTGGCTGAGGATACCTGCGCCCTCTGGGGTTTGTCCAGCTGCATTGTACCTGGTTGTGCGGAAGTAAGAACATGGGATTCTTGGTAGACGATGGAGTGAAAAGCTGCGTGGAGTTCAGTCCTTAGATCAGCCGTTTGAGGGTATTCACCCTCAAAAGCCAGCGTGATCTCCATTGGGGAACCAGTAGTTGTGATCAGGTATGTAAAGAGAGATCGTTTCGGCTCTTTTTGAACCTTGACCTCTTGTACTTCGACAGCATGCAACTTTCCAACAATATCTGCCAGTAAAACAGGTTGGTCACTGGCGACAGCAGACTGAAGAGCATCCCTGAGCTGACGCCTTACATTCACACTGTACGGTTTAGGAATCTGAATCACAAATGTCATCTCTTTGGGAAGAGAGCTGCTGTCTTTTGATTCTGACGCCATGAATGAGAATTTTGGCTGAGTCTTGACTGAGACTTTAGTCGACTCCGACTTGGTGACCTCCTGAGAGAGTTCACCAGTCAGCACTCTCTTCTCATCCATCACTATCGACTGCCTGACTGACTGGCCTTCCTGGATCTGGACAGCAAAGTCCTGCTCAGCCGCCTCCAGGAGGACGCTACTCTCGGTGGACATCTCTTTCTCCTCAATCTGGATGGGTTCACTGGGGATTTTGGGCTCTAAGGCCATCTGACAGGTGAATTTATCCGCAGATGTCAGACTCTCAGTGTGACCCTCCTCCAAAGCGTGACTATCTGCCACACTAGTAACATGTATCACATTCCAGCGGTCTTCTTTCTGCACCAGGGCTCGCTGCTGTCTAACATCAGTTGTGACAGGTGTCTCCTTTGGCAGCTGCATGGGCTCAAAGGCGACCTGTAGGATGTTTTGAGGTCGGGGTTCAGTCCGAAGTTGTGACTGAATCCCGGTTACCGACACATCCAGCTCAGTGTGATAATCTGCAACGAGCTCCCTTTTCTCCTCAGAAATAGCTGCATGACTTCTAGCCCTTTCCTGTTTTTGTGCCGCCAACTGCTGGTCAGGCTTCTCACTTACAAAAAAACCTTCCTTTTGTAGTGCCTCCACAGGGTGCGTTGACTGTAGATGCAGCGGCGTAGGAGCCTCTTTCTGGGGCTCTATAGTCATGGTGCTAGCTTTGGCCTCGAACTCTACAGTGTCCTCACAAACGACGGTCCTCTGCTCATCCTGGCTCACGGTGTGAAGCAGAGTCGGGCTCTTTCTGGTGCCGGCCTGTTCTGCTGTGGGTTTCTCACTCGTAAAACTCTTTTCAGATGGAAGAATGTCCTGATCCGTGATAACCTGCAGGTGCAACAGCTGCTCTCCTTCCACCTGCGACTGAATTGACGTGGCACTGTCCAGACTCGGCAGCTGCTGAGTCGGCTCGGCCTTTATTATTTGCTTCTCTTCGGCAGTTGTAGCTACCTTTAGCACTTTATCTTTGCAGAGTTGGGCTGTCTCCTCAGCCGACCTCTGAAGCGAGAACTTAGACTCCTTCACTAGCGTCTGCTTGGACTCACTGACTGAGGCCAACACAGGTCGTTGCTGTTCTTTGCCAGCAGAAGTCTGAAGAGCAGATTCTGCTGAAGGTAACTCAGTGGCGTGGCCTTCTGTGAGCACTCGTTTCTCTGTTGACTGTACTGAGTACAAGATTTTCACCCCTTCCTTGACTTTGTAACCCTTTTCTTCTTGTGCTTCTGGTATTTCCTGAGACTGCTCTTTGAGGATCGACAGCTGCGACTCAACTTGATGTCCACTGACTAGATGCTTAGGTTCAGACCTGGGCTTGATGGTGGCCCTTTTCCTGTCAGCTAAAGGCTCGGTGCTAACGGTAGAAAGAGGTGTAAGCTCCTCCGCTACAGCTGACATTATTTTTGACTTCTTTTCTCGAGCTGCCCTGAGCTGGATAACCTCTGGGCTCTGAATGCGATCACAGTGCTGCTCTGAAAAGTCCTGACTCTCCTCGATGGATGACGTAAACGCTGCCATGTGAAGCTGCTTTGCAGGAACAGCTGAGACCTGAAGAGGGTGGGTCGGAACTAAAGAAACCCTCTCCTCAACCTCATGAGACTGAAGCACTGCTGCCTGCTGGGTCAGCTGCTCACGGTGGATACTAGCAGCAGAGATGTCAACTTCTCTAAGACTGCTAACTTGCTCACTGGGAATTATCTGCCGGTCCTCGGTGCCGATGGTATAAACCATCTGATCGGACCGGTCCTGACCAGGCAAACTGACCTGGTACAAGCGGGACTCTGTCGCTTGTTCTGTCACGGCCACCTTATAGCCTTTCTTGTGGACCACCGTCATCTGTTCTCGGGAAACGGAAACTGAGTCTTTAAACACAACTAGCTCGGCGCTACAAGAGGCTTCCCCAAACTGATTGGAAGCCTTACATGTGTACAAACCACTGTCTTCCTGTTTGACACTCTTAATGTTGATGAAGCCAGATCCATCCGGATTGGCTACAGTGACACAGTTTCTACTGGGTTGAATCTGGAAAGCCCCCTTGAACCATTTCACATCTGGCATCGGATCACCGCTGGCTCTGTAATTAAAAGACACCTCCCCTCCCTCTGAGCACCTTACAGGATGGATCTGAACTGTGAAGGTTGGCGGTTGACCTGTGACCTTAAACATTTTCTCCACCCATTTCTCGGCGTGGCTAATGTCTGGCTTTTTCACTTCCAGGTATGTGGTGCAGGTGGTTTGACCGAACCGGTTGGTGGCGGTGCAGGAGTACTCGCCCTCGTACTCCGTTGTCACTTTGGTGATCACTAAGGTGTACTCCTCCTTTTCCTCCATCAGCTGATAAGCAGAGGAGCTCTTTATTACGCTTCCGTTGTGAGACCACTGCACGGTTGGTTTTGGAAAACCGGACACCTTCACTGTGAATCTGGCCGTTTCCCCGGTGGGAACTGCCGCCGGGGAAAGCTGGCTGAGGAAAACTGGTTTTTCCTTCTTCTTCTCTAAAGTGGAAGAGTAACGTTTGGCTTCCGGCTTGAGTTCAAGTGTTCTGGTTTTCTGCGGTAACTGGACACCGGTGTAGTAGGTTTCCTCCTGCGTCTCCACGGTGACGGCGGTGCTACGCTCTGCGAGGAAACATTGAGCGACACTGATGACAACGTCCGCGACACAAGATCAGTGAACAAACACGAAAACCAACACTGTCACGGTAACGGTTTGAAAAGGTTAACGTCCGTCCTCCTTTTTCATCCAGACCACGATTACACGCCGTCGACAGGACAAACACGGCGACATCTTCAAGATTCAACCGTCCAGTGGTGTTCGGGTCAAATTGACCCTTTGTCATATATTTGTAAAGACAAGCTGTGTCGTGAGCGGAAAAAAGGAAGAAAATCATCACCGAAATGAACAAAATACTTAAAAATGAAAACAATGAACATTGAAGGAAAAAAAGGATGAAAATTATCTCCTGCTGAACGAAAACAACCGAGAAAATGAGCAAAATTATTCAGAAAGTGAAGCAAAAGGGACCAAAATAAAAAAATAATCATCAGTATCAACAAAACTGCACAAAAAGAAGCAAAACTATCCACAAAATGAACAAAGAACAAGTTGAAC
>JAQQAE010005602.1:0-17461 GCA_029823295.1 Pseudamia nigra | reverse complement strand
AGATTTGTGGACAACATTTGAAAGAAATGGTAATATTGTTTATCTGGAATGAATTTTAGATCTTTGAGTCCATCTCAGGAAAAATGGGATCAAAAACAAAAGTGTTGCGTTTATATTTTTGTTGAGTGTATTTGAGTCATATGAGTACAACCGAACCAGCATGTTTCCCAGGCTCCAGTGCAGTTGGAAGAGGTGAGCCACGGCACAGCTCACGCACATGGGCACGACGTGGACCTGATGTGCTTATATCCAACTGAAAATCACTGCCTTATATATTGGAGAAATCCAGTAGAAGTCTGTATGTGACCAAACATGAGCCACACAGTCAGTAAATTTGTCCACATGACATTTTGATGTGATCTGCGATGTACAGACGTACAGTACACACTGTTAGGAGCTGAGCTGCTGTGTGTGGACCAGTGTATACCAGCTGCATAAAAGACAGGAAACATATTCAGCACCTGAATTTATGTAATTAAAAAAAAACATTTACTGTATATATTTGTCGCTACATTTACTTATACATTTTCTTAATATCACACAGCACACAGTATGAAACCAGCATCACACTGACAAGTATTAAACAGAATGACACACACAACAGTACAGAGAACAGCCTTGAATTGAATAACATCCCAACATAGGATGCATGTCGAAGTTCACTGTTTACATTGATAATCCTGTAGTCACAGAGTAATCACATGAATCTGTCAGAGCTACGTCCATGGCTGCATCACAATGACATGTACAAATGTCCTTTTCACACAGTAATGTTTCAAACTGTAATGGATGTTCTGGACATTCACTTTCTTCATAAAATCATGGAAATCCTTTAGTGTTAGATCATAAACCAAGTCAGTTTGCCCTTCATCATGGTGCAGAGAAGTTTAGTGTTTTCTCCCTATGTCCCACCCCCTGTATATTTTGATTGGTTGACAAGTGACCAGTGATTGTCAATCACAGCTCTGTTGTAAAAATGTTGAAACACCTTCAGCACAAAGGAAAAAAACACTGTCATCTCATCTAATTATCTGTTCCTTGTCACATTTCTCACCATTCCTGAAAATTTCATTAAAATCCATTCAGTCCAAGTCCAACAGACAAATGCTTTATGGATGTGGTGAAGGAGGACATGAAGGTAGTTGGTGTGAGAGAAGAAGATGCAGAGGACAGGGTGAGGTGGAGGCAGATGGTTCGCTGTGGCGACCCCTGAAGGGAACAGCTGAAAGGAAAAGAAGAAGAAGATTCTATTTTCAAACTAGTTCAATTCAGTTGTGTTGGGGTCTTCCTTTACCTAAAAACAAAAACGTCCAGCAGAACCAAGGCTCTGGGTAGGCGGCCATCTGCCTCGACCAGTTGGGATCAGTGGCCCAAGGAGAGACAACAAAAAATGAGCAGAGATAGAGCAACAAAAAACAAAGACACTGGACCGGACTACAACCATCAACTGCACATCAAGAACATGTAACTCCAGAGCCAGAGAAACCTGCATGAAGGATAGAAAGACAGAACAGAGGGAGAGAAAGCACAGAACTGCAGGGAACACTACAAAATGACACGGGAGAGAGAGCGAGAGAGAGAGAGAGAGAGAGAGAGAGAGAGAGGAGAGAGTATAAATGAGGAGTGGGGGCAGCACTGGTATAAATGAGTGAATATAGCCATTGCGTAATAGTAATTTCACTCACCACAAAATTATTTTAACCGGTTCACTTTCAGTTTTATACTTGTTTCTGTGTAATTTGTACCCTCACACTAAAGACAGTGAAATGTAAAACAGCTAAAGATACTATAAAACAGCCAACAAGACACATCACAGTTACATCACATGACCCTTCTGAGGAAGACAACAGGAAGTTGTCGAAACATTTTAAGGTAAATAAACCTACATCTGTATACAAGAAAGAACAACGCTAAAAGTATAAAGACAGTGAAATCTCTCGAAAGGATTTGTCTAAAAAATCCGTCATAGTTGCTCTTCGGTTCAGCCTGCTTTAGATAGCACTACTAGATTAATGCAACATTCAAATAAGATTCAAACTTACTCATAAACACCAGAATGCTTCACTTCTGTGTTTATTAGAGCTATATGTAATGCAGGCTACACACCCACCATTTAACTACATGATGCACACTAGTTTATTTCCTCAAGACCAGTTTATTCTGTTTTTTTTTTCAACTTTTAAACTACATTATATGCTTTGGTTACTCTTATAGAATACATTATATTTAAGTGCACATGTTCTAAGAGTAACATTTACAACACTGGACAGATGGAGTATGGACTTGAGAATCAGTCCGACCCTCTGAGCAGCCTACTCACACTTTATTCTCTAATGACTACCAGACTTGAATTAATCTATTCCTATAGACAGGATTTCCTTTCCTGTTACATACAGCAATATAAAGTCCACATGTTGTTACAGATCAGCATCTCCCACACCACTGCCATTCCCACAGGTTCATAAAAAGGACCAGAGCGCCAACCCTGAGGCTGCAACCTGCTTTTTCCCACAAAGCAGTGAACGTACCAGTCTGAGGCAGAAGGCTTGGCACCTCTCTTCCCCAGATGTACTTCAACACGATTGTTACACCAGTGGGGCCTTCTAACCATCACAGCTAATGGCAGCTGCTGGATTAAAATTTTTCCACCCACTCAGAACTGGCCACATATTCAGAAAACTCTACTGAAGTAATATGACAAATAGCCAGATATCAAAGGTTTATTCCATAGAGCTTTACTTTTTATTTTTGACAGTTTTGACATCCATCCAGTCATATCATTGGCAGATTATTACCTATGAAGACATGTATGACACAATGACTAGACCACTGAAGAAGATAAAATAGTATACTAGAAACACAGCTATTCATTAACACAAATAATATTTACATATTAATGAGGACATTTTGAATAGGACTACTTCCTACAGGAGCTGAAGGGCAGGGCTCCCTACCACCTCATCCACCACCAGAGGAAGTTCTGGACAACCAGTGCCTTGTGTCTGCCAGTGAAAGCAGGAATCAGGCTCTTGGTTCAACAACAGAGGCACCTGTGAAAATATGGGCAGCACACCACGTATCAAACCAAATAAACTCACCTTGGCGTAGAGCGAGGGCATGCTCTGATGACAGATGCCACTCGGCAGCCGCACCCATCAGCCAATAAAACACCTCGCTAGCGTGATGGTATAGCTGCAGCACGGATGAGATGGTATAGAAGGTTCATTTTGAATAAAGTCTATACTCAGAAACTGCTCACAAGTGGACAAATGGATACCCAAAAAAGTTGCTTGTTAGAAGATATGAAGTCTTACGAACCACAGCTGACATAACATCTGGATTGTAGAAACATATAGACTCTTTAAAGCACCACCACTAGATGATATGTATAATTTGCAATGTGCCAAGTTTAAAACACTAAAACAGGCATCCATTGGATGTTTGATGACCAGTCATTTTTCATTCAAGTAGATCCCTATGACTGTATGCCACAGTTTGGTGCCTTGGCCTGTGAAGGTCCCACAGTTTGACACAGTGCTGTAAAACCAGAGGAAACCACATTTCCTGTCCTCTACTCCTGTTTCGTGTGCTGTAATGCCTGAAGGACAGCCATGGCCAGAACAACCAGTGGCTACATGTGGTGAAACCAGGCCACAAAATAAGAAAGCATCACCATTTTCTTTGGCACCCCCAACCCTAAACACACATTACTAATGCCAACCAAGGCCTCTTGCTTAAAAAAGACACATGACATGTTAGACGGGTGCATAGACACAAGCAAGAAGCATCCTGGCATACATTGCTGTTTCCTTTTTCACCCTGACAGGTATAATGAAAGAGTCATGCTTGGCAATATGTTCAGGGGCTTTGGAGTGGTGGACCATGTTGGTAAATTGTTACTTTTGAACCAGAAAAGAAAAGGTACCTCATCGTACAAACATGACTGACTGGAAAAACAATTCGTACAGCACCATAGGCCAGCATTCATCACTGCTGGCTGCATAAACACACTGAAAACTTTTCCTCCTAATATGAAAGGCTTCAGATTCATATCCGGGAAGCTTGACTGCAATGAATTAGACAAATTATTTCCATCATAGTATTCAGAGAACCTGTTTAAACGAGTTTTTACTCAAAGCTTGACTTTGGTGCTGAATATATTTTGCTTACTCTGAAAAATTTTATACTTTTGTCAATTTTACTGAGCAGTCTCATCAAACTCCCTGAACAAGACGTTCCACTTGTAAGTGGAACGTCTTTGTTTTTGGGAGACTAGAACTAGACCCATTCTTTTGAAAGGGAGAAGTGACAGTGATTTAACTTTAACTAGTTATTTCATCATAAACTCACCTATGTAAATATTGTATCCATTTTTCATAAGCATACACATTCCCAAAATTGGACTTGTTTATGACCTGTCTCTTCTTCCTTTGATGGAAGAGAAAAAAAAACCTCCAGCAGAACCAAAGGCCTCTGGGTAGGCGGCCATCTGTCTCCACCGGCTGGGGCTAGTGGACAGAGGAGAGACAAAAAAAAAAAGAGTAGCGGTAGAAAAACAACACAGACACTGGACGACGTCCACAGTCACAATCAGCAAACACATGGCAAGGGCATCTTGAGTCCTAGGACAGAGGGAGGAAGCACAAAGTTAGTATCACAAAATACATGACATGGAAATAAGTACAAATATATGTAAATATGGGGGGGTGAAGAGAGAAGGAGGAGAGAGAGAAGCTCGGTGCATCACAGTCCCCCAGCAGTTTAAGACTATGTAGAAGACCTAAGGGAGGGTTAAGGGTCACCTGACATAGCCCTAACTATATGCTTTGTTAAAAAAGGTTTTAAGGCTAGTTTTAAAGGTACAGAGTGTGTCTGCATGACCCAGGAAGCCAATGAAGAGAACCCAGTACAGGAGAAATATGATTTCTCTGACTCCAGTTAAGACACACTGATTGTGGATCAATGGGATATATATTTATAGAGTTATTTGGACAACCTCCCAGTGGTGAGTTACCATAATCCAGCCTAGACATAATAAATGCATGGATTAGTTTTTCCGTGGCACCTTGGGACAGGATATTCCTAATTTAGGCCATATTACCGAGATGAAGGAAGGCTTTTATTGACATTTGTTTTATATGAGAACTGAAGGATAAGTCCTGATCCACAATCCTTGGGTCTATTACAATAACTTCAGTTTTATCTTTGTTCAGTAAGAGAAAGTTAGATGTCATCCAGGCCTTTATGTCTTTGAGACAACAGGAGTTTTGTTGAGTTAGTTTTTAATATGTCGAGTTTCATGAAGAGATACAGCTGTGTCATCAGCATAACATTGAAAACCTAAACTATGTTTTCTTATGATATCACCTGGATGCAGTATGTATAGTGTAAAAAGTACTGGTCCTAAAACTGAGCCCTGTGGAACACTGTGACTAACTTTAGATGCTTTATGAATTTCCCAGAACTTTTCAAGAACTTGGTCAAATAACCCTCTCCTATTTTTGTGACTCTGGGGGACTTTAGAACCACAACAAAAAACATGTAACTGAAGAGTGCAATTGTGATTCCTAAGCTGGCTTTTGGTTCATGTATCATCCATTGTCTATTTATTGTTGTGTCCCATATGTTTTTACATGCATGATTGAATTTAATAGAATGGCATGCCTTGTCATTTAAAAAGAGCAAGCACAAGTGTTAGATAATAAATGTCTTCACCCAACCACTAACCATGACTAAATGAAAAGTATTTGTATTAGCATTCATATTCGATGAAAAATGGCTACAAATAATCACACATTCTACCTGGGAATGTTTTCTGTAAGGTCTACACTTACTAAAAACATGAAATGTAAGACCACTGAAATACAAGAGCAATATATTCCCACCTAAGGTATGGCACTGTCAGTATTGAGCAATAGAGAAGATCTTTGAGTAATGACCCACCTGAATGTGCACCTGTCCTCATCATGTCAGAAACACAAGCTATGAGCGGGGGTGCAGGGAAATCTCCAAAGAGGAGATTGCAACAGATAGAAAATGGCTACAATGTGATTTATGCCTGCTAAAGGTGTCCTTTTTATTCCTCAAACGGTTACATGACACCAGTATTTGAGATATTTCCCAGCCAGCACATTGTTTTTTGTAACGTGAAGAATCTTTATTTGGTGCTTTGTGATGTGACTTTCTCCCCTGGACCTCTCACATGGCCTTGTGTCTCTATATATGTTCTCATACCTATGCTTTGGAAAGTCAACACTGATGTTCATATATGAGGGCTTGGATGTTTACATAGCCTACTGACACAAGTGGGTCATTTCTCCAAGAGATGAAGCAGCTTTGCGAGTAATCAAAACCACTGCACACTTGAACACAGCATCATGAAGAAGCACTTAACTACGCCATCCGACTAAATCCCACACGTAACCTACAAATGACAGTTATATTCAGAGTCCAAGCCCACAGGCCTCCTGACCAGGCCGGGGCAGGAGGCTATGGGTGCCAGGGTGCCACGACAGAGTTCTGTTTATTATTTCAAGGCTGAGGTGAGGAGAGGGTTATTGGGGAAAAGGGAGTGGGGTGGCCATACCACACAAAAAGCATGCATAATAACAACCAGGTGAGAAGGCTCCGTAAGCTCGCTGGAATGCATAGACTCATGAAACTGTCTGATTATAAAAATAAAGCACAGGAATTAAAACAAGAGAGAATATAAATGAAGAAAAAAAAGCCAAAGAGCAAAATAAGGATTTAGTTTATGTTCTTGTTTAAAACACCACACTTGACCTTTAAAAATTGCTAGGCTTGTTATTATTAGAATTAAGTGCCGACTGCTCGTGCCAGGCTCATTCTCATAGCACAAAATCTGTTTTATGCTCGAATCACCAGCAGTTTTCGCCTGTTTTACTCTACAGTCAGAGCCTCCTTTACTCCCCTGGTTCATCTTTTCATCAAATCCTACTCAGTGACGTAGTAAAGTCCTACATTTAGCAGGAGTCAATTACAAGACACTCTTTCAAAAGTCCCAAAAGACTTGTTGGTTTGTGGTGTGAAAGGCGGCATCGCGTTACACACATGGCGACTCCAATAAGCTGGTGGTCATTAGAAGGTGTTGAGCTACAATATGGCTAGCACCAGTCCTACAATAACCGCTGTGGTTATGACTTTTCAGCAGTGGTTAGCGTGGCCTACTGTGGAGTTTGATCGACTCAAGTGCCTCACAGTGAATTAATGCAGACTTGTAGCCATTAGCGTTTTACCTCAGGAATATGTGGAAGTAAATGGTAATTTGTAGGCAGATAATTTGAAGCAGATTCATGGCATCTGTCATCTGAGATGTTCTCTTTGACATGACTGAACTGTGAGGTTTAGCAGAGCTCAGTATAGAGGTTTAAAGAAAAATATGCTTTAGTAAGTAAGAATATTGAAATCTTCACACATTGAAACATTGAAATGAGCATAACTCTCTTCTTAGATCTTTGTCCTATTACTGTAATTCTTCGTCTACTTTCATTCTACTTCTGTTTGTCTGTACTATTTACTGAATATATATGTTTAAAAATGTTAGGACTTATAGATGTCAAGCATGTTCCTGTCTTCTGCACACACAAGATTTCTTAAAAGCAAGATAATCTCATGCTCTTATTCTGATGATTATCTTTATATTTTCCATTCAATCCATGCATCCTCTCATTTTTCTCATTCTTTTTAACTGCAAACATCTGGGTTTAATTAGGGGGCCATCTGGATACCTCCACCTTATGTGCCCCACCCCCAAAAGATGGAAAGTTATATGTGTGCACAGCTCACTTCTATACCTGGGAAAAGGCTCCAGAGCTCTCTGTAAGGACAGTGGTTGATGATTAGAGTACGTACATGGGAAGAAAGCGATGTCCCAGTGCTGTGATTGTATTTGTCCAAGATGGAGTCTTTTTCTGGCAATCTGTGGTAATAAAATAAAGAGTTCATAGTCTAAGGTGCTATAACCAGCTTTTGTTCCTCAGAGTTACCAGTCAGTGAACAGTTGTCCAGTTAACAGTTATCTGTGTTACTGTCAGTCCCAGAAGTCAGTCATTAATGTTTTAAATACCAGCCAACCCTTTAAACTGCTGCAGCATGCAGCGCTAACAGCTGCCTCCTCAGCTCTGTCTTTTCAGCTGCAGTCCAGCACAACAATCCTCCTCATTCTCTCACTCTGTCTATTTGTCTTGACATCTCCTACCACCATGCAAGCTGCTGTGTCTGTCCTCCAGCTTTTCTCCCACGATAGAGTTCACAGTCTGGCTGCAGATGGCATGGACCTCCGCCCATACTGAGTATTCCACCTCACAGCCCCATACATACCTGTGGCCAAGCCAAAGTGCAGCAGTACAAACACACCGAAAGCCCACATTCCTATACACTCTGTGCCTGCCTGTCTGCTTAGCATCAGCTGCTGACTGTTGAATTGCTACTATGATGTTGTGGCAATGTTTGTATAATGTTATGTGATGTTGAAAGCACAGCTGCAGTGCAGGCAGCACCCTCACAGAGGGTGAGTCAGGCCCTGAGCCAAAACCAAATGAATCTTCATACACTGGATGAGGGTTATTATTATTGCTAAGCTAATGAAATGAAAGGTAAAAAATAAACATTTTATTAACTGAAATAAAATGAAATGCAAACTACATTAATGTTTACTAATAATAAAATACACTGGCACACGCCCCAACTATCTGTTCTAATACATTGATATTCCTCAGCCTATAGGTTTAAGGTGTATTGTTGTGGCCCACTGCTGATTGTTTCAGTTGCTCTTGAATGAAGAAGCCTAATGTCACCAAATGTACAGTGGAGTGAGATCAGGTCAAAATCTTAATCAAATGTGGCTGTTGTTGACCTGGGGCACAGCAAAGCAGGTCAGGGCTGCCATGGAAGCTGAAGGTTACAACCCTGGAAGTATCATAAGAAACCAGGTGAACACAAAACCTTGAATCTGATTCCCACAGTGGCCATTTGCCGGTACTACACTCCAGCTCAGAAAGCATTTTCACATTTCAAATTACAGTGGTATCTCTCTGTACGAACGCTTCCCCCAACGAAATATTCGCTGTACAAAAAATAGTTTGGCCAAAAATGGTGTCCACATAAAATATTGCGGTACGAAAGAGATAAACCCAGAAATGAACTTCTTCTTCTTCTTTTGGTTTTTGACTGGCGGCTGGCACCCGACTTAACAGGTGCATTACCACCACCTACCAGATTGGAGTGTGGTACAGTAGATCAGCAGCCGGAAGCGAACTATTGCCCACCCAAAAGTGATGTAAACAGTCAACACAATAACATGTGATATGGCCAAATGCGAACCACTAGTAGCTCGATGTCTCTGCTACAGAGCTGCTCCTTAACAGTGCTGTGGCCTGGGTAACACCATCTGTTGGTTACAAACACCACCAGTACCCCACCTTTCCTCTTACCACTCTCTGCCACTGTCCGGTCCACACGGATGTAGTGGCTTTGTGTTGTTAGCTTGGGAGCTGTGGCTAAGCCAAATCAGTCAGTGGCTGATTGTGGTTGCTGTTTTGCTACAGACTTAACTGAGAAGGCACTAACAGCACAAAACCATTGCTTGGCATGCTTACGGCCACTGTTCTTAGGTATCAACACAGCTCTGTGTTGATAGCTAAGAACAGTAGCTGTAAGCCCACTGCGGCTAAGCTAAATTGGTCTGCCACTGACCAATTTAGGTTAGCCACTAAGCCACCTACACTGCTTTGCTTCATCCACACCAACACCAACCACACCACGTCAACTCCAAAGGTCCACAACTAATTTTCACACAACCTGCCGACATGCACTGTATCAAGATCCACAGTAATGCAAAGCCAAAAAAGTAACAAGTCAAACACTAACTAGTTAGCTTAGTCACTAAGCCAACTCACACTGTCTTGCTTCGCTAACACCAAGCTAACTAGCTGTTAGCCCCAATATGCCAACTCAAAACAAATGATCTATTATTTTCACATACCAAAGCACACAAAATACTTGCTAACACTATTTTTTATGTCCCGGTCAAATGTCCCAGAAGTTTGGGTCATTCACTCTCGGTTCTAAGATACCAGACAAGCCCTCAATTGTTACAAGTTTACCCTCCCGGTTAGCTTACGATTGCTATGGATGGATTAATTTTGTACAGCAAGGCACCACTGTATTGCAGTGCACAGTCAGAGCGGCCATTGGTTGAACAAGGAGGCCCTAGTACGTTGGGAAATAACGGAAATACATTTTTTTCTCCTCCATTGCCGCTGAGTATTTTTCCCTTGGGAATCAACAGACACCATCTCGGATGCCCATTGATTGGTTACCATTGGCACCTACCAGTATTTTGAAAAATGACATCATGGCATGAATGGCATTTGTTCAGTTTCTTTACTTATTTTGAGTCTTTCGGTGACAGATGTGGCCACTGTTGTTCTTGAATATTGCCCCTGACACTAACCTAGCAAACACACCTTAAAAAAGTATTTCAAATTGAGGAGAAATCAGTGGGCAAGGACTGTGGCTGTGCAAAAGTGTTACATTGGACCTCCCTCTAGAAATAGTGAATGCATTTTTGTCATGAGTCATCGTCTCAATTATGGATGGCTACTAATCTCCTACCAATATGATACTGTTGAAAACATGCCTCATACGTACTAGACCAGGGCCTCATTTTAGTACCACATATTGCATCAGAGCCAAAGATGCAGACCCTTCTCTACTTTCTGTGCTCAGTGTTCTGCCTAGTACTGCCCTCTGGTAGGTAAAAATGGACATTACAGGGAAACACTAGGATACACTAACAGGCACGGGCAATTAGCTTAGTTTAATTAGCTAGTAGCTTCCATCAAATCATCATCATCATCATCATGCATTTAGATTCGCTTTCCCTCTATTGAGGGAGTCAGACTTGTCAATTAGCAGCATGTATCCTTCTCCACTCACCCCTGTCTGCTGCCATATTCATGGAGAGGTGACATAAAAGTCCTCAGCGATGGAGTCACTCCTGGCCTTTCCTTTTCTACCTTCAGTCTGGAGCGACTGACATCTGCCACTCTATGTCTGGCTCCTGTGAACATGACCAGCCCGTCTGAGTCTGTTGTATCTGAGGGTGGTGTCCACATGGGGAAGGTTGAGGTGCTCGTGCTTCCTCTCCTGATCTTGTCCCATAGATCCACCTCACCATGGCTCTGTCATTCCACGTGAGGCAGGCATACAGTACTTCTCCTGTCTTAGGGTTCAACATCCACTTGCATAAAGCATAACGTTGTGGACACAGAACTTATAAATCCTACCCCTGGTGTGCATGGAGATGGATCTGTTAGTGCGGAGGGGGAGTAGGTCACGGAATTTACTCCCAGCTCTGCATCTGATGATGGTACTGGTTGTAGCCCCACCTGTGGCGCTGACAGTATTGCCCAGGTACCAGAAGCTCTCAACTGCCTCTAGTTGGTGGCCGTCTACCATAACACTCTTGAAGCGGTGTCCATCCATGGGTCTGACCAGGCCTCTACATCTCAGTCACTGGTAGGAAGGGTCTAAAGTCAACCTGCCCTTGATTCCACTACAGGATTTGTGTACCCAGTGGGAACAGCCAGTACAGAGGAAGGACTTTCTGCCCACTCCTCGTCTACACACTCCACAGTCAAATTAATCAATAATTTTTTTTCTCTTAAAAGAATTAATTTAAGCTCCCTTTTAATACTGGCACCATTTTAAGTATCTATTAACATCGGAACAATCCCAAACAATACCCACACTAATAAGAGATGAACACAGTAATATGTGATGTGGTGGACCATTTTTATATTTTTGGTTTGTTATCGCAAGTCAGTAAGCTAGCGTTCAGCAGTCAGTAAGGTAGCGTTGAGCAGTCAGTAAGGCAGCGTTCAGCAGTCAATATGATAGTGTTAGCGGCCAGTAAAGTGGAGTTCATCAGTTTTTTCACCCTGTCCTGTTGCTCTCGTGCAGCCCTGCCCCATCTGTCCAAATATGATTAATTCTGGTATTTGGATCCAAAAAGACAACCAGGAAGTCACAATTGGACTCAAAACAGCAGTTCAAAAAACCAAGTGTGATGTCAATGTTACTAGAGTGGGTCATCCAGTAACATGAGGGTTTGCAGTTCAAACCCTGCTCGATCCCAGTCATTGTCATTGCAAGACACATCACCCATCTTGACTTGTGAATGAGTGTTTGGTGGTGGTTGGAAAAGTCTGCCCAGACTGTAGCTCTGGCCACAGATTGCGTTTACCACCACTGTGTGACTGTGGAGTGGATGAAGAATAAATTCAGTGTAAAGCACACTGGGTGGCTTGAAAAGTGCTATATAAATCCAATCCATTATTAATGTATACAGATTGAAATTGAAAACAAAAAATCTAAATTGAAATAAAATGTAAAACTACTCTAACCTGGAAACACACTAGAGATATTATATGACACTTTTATTTTTATGTTCTCTTATTATTGTGTTATTTG
The DNA here is from genome assembly GCA_029823295.1 of Pseudamia nigra. Lineage (NCBI taxonomy): Eukaryota > Metazoa > Chordata > Actinopteri > Kurtiformes > Apogonidae > Pseudamia > Pseudamia nigra. Next base: position 4,966 of record JAQQAE010005602.1, on the reverse strand, counting down.
AATTTAAGGAAGAACATTATATTTCAACTAGGGCTGTCAAATGATTAAAAATTTTAATCTGATTAATCGCAGGGTCACTATGGATTAATTTCAATTAATCATGATTAATACCCATTTGTTATTAATATAAATTAAATACAGGGTCACTGGATTAATTTTGATCATGACGATTAATACCCATTCATTGTTTTACATTTTGTGATAGCAAAAACACTCATGACAGACAGTGATAGAGACACTCGACTGAAATTACTTATTTTACATTGAAATGTATATTTTTTTCGAATTTAAACTTGTGCACCTGAAGGAAATTACACCAGCTTTTTAGAACTCAACAGAACCTCTGTAATGTTCTGCTGAGATGTTTTTGCTTTTTTACATTTGGTTCACTGCCTCCATCAGTAACCAATGTAATTTGTTTCAAAATGTGTAAAGACATACTTTTACATTTAAATTGACTTTGAAGCAGTAAATACTAAAGAAATTGGCAGCGAGGTGGGTCAAATGTAGCATAAGAGTTCATCACTTTTTTCTTGATATGTGAGTTATTGTGCGTTAATCGTGTTAATGCGTTAATCGAGTTAAAAATTTTAATCTAATTAATCATACAAATGGATTAATCTGAATTAACACATCAGCCCTAATTTCAACATATAATGATCATGGATAACATTTTACAGTGAAATCACCAGTAGGTCAACAGGTCAGTAGTTTCATGTAGCAGTTACCATATTTTCCGGGTGATATGTCACTCCGGAATGTTAGTCGCATGAGCCACAAAATGCATAATGAAGAAGAAAAAAACGTGTATTAGTCGCTCTGAAGGACAGGTCGCATGTGTTCAGGGAACGTGCTTCATGCGCTTGGCAGGGCGACCGCATGCTTGATGCAGGAAGGGAGAGCTCGCGGCTCGCCTCCCCGCCTCACCGGGTAAGTGACGGCACCGACATCTTCGGTGTTAAGCTGATGGCAGGTATGGTTGTTACCGGTAATGTCTACATTTTAAATTGTAACACAAGCCTACAGCAACGTCTAGCGGCTGTCAGTGTGACAAACACCCAATACTCTAAATATTTTTATATATTCATCGCTCCGGTATATTTGTCGCTCCCCTAGCCAGACTATGCAAAAATCCGTGACCTGTAATCCAGAAAGCACGGTACTTAATATTGTTACTGTTAAACAATAAATATTGCATTGACATCAGTGTCTGTGTTTGATATACTGTATGATTAAGTGCACATACATCAGACCCAGGCCGCTTCATTAAACGCCTCTTCAAGCTTGTAAAGACCCCTCGGAATAACACACCTGAGCCGCCTTGTAAACCCACCAGCCAGATCGACCTGTGCCGCAGCCTGCCCGTCCTGTTCACTCTCTGCCTGGTCGACATCCCTCACTTTCACAGCTAACTACCTGCTTCCACTCAGCCTCTTTATGCCTTGGACTTTCCCAGCATTGGATAGAACGGTGTTGTTTCTTCCACGATGAGTCAGTTTTAGAGCTTCAATGTTATTTAGGCTCGTCAGCTTTCACCACCACACACACCTGCAACACTTGCTTAAATAACCCTGTTGTGGCTCCAGACTCCTCATGAAACTTTCCCTCCCTCAGCGCAGGATAAGTGTGTGTTTCAGTGAAGCCTGATATTTGTGACAACCTGTGCTTACATAAATGCATGCATTCAAGCACACAATTCATTACCACAACTATTTGCACTTTCTTCCAGCAGCATCCGTGTGAATTTCCCAATGGTCAGTGTGGTGGAAGGTGAACTTTTCCCATTGGGAGCGCTGCCAGTTTTCTTTTCATTACCCTACCTGGGGGCTAGACCCCCACTATCACAATAAGCTTTATTTTTATCGACATGTCCAGACGGAAGCGGCATTCCAGGGAGTTAGGCTCAATTTCACTTTGCCTCCAGTGTTTTGAGGGAATACCCTTCTCCCACTACTGCTCCCCCTCCTTCCCTCAATGTTTTTTTGCATATGCAACGTGCTGCTCATTGAATATCCTGTCTCTTGATATTTGATCTTGTTATTTCAGTCCGAAGTAAATTAATTCAATTTGTTTCAGTTTTTCCAGGTCTCATTGGAGCCGATATTATATTGTCAACTGAACACCCTCTTTATCTGTTTGTACTCATCACTTTGCAGTCTACTTAAACCCACCAAAAGCTACATGTCAAAGGCTTTTTATCAGTTTATAGGAAAAACCTGCCTGGAAATGTGTATCAAGTGTGGTCTGATAACACAGTCAAAGCATTCCACTTGGCACAAAGTGAAGATACAGGTACATGAAATGCTGTTTCTCACATAGCTGGCATACTTAAAGGAGCCATAAGGCCACAAATTTGTCTAGTATTTTATGGATAAATAGAGCAGTAATTTTTAATGAATGGTGGTAGTCCTTGGAGCAGACTTCGACTTAACCTGCTGTGAGTATTCTGTTTACTGTAAGTAGCTCTAAATTCAGAAATGTTTTTTTTTTTAATTACATAAAATCATAAAGACTTACAAATATTTTACATCTTAGCCATTGTCACCAGTTATTATGCACATTCATTCTTAGATGTTATTTCACTAAAGCTGCCTTTGGAATGAGAGGTAAACCATGATTATGAGCATTATTTGATTTGTGAATTTATACTCATACCACCTATAAAAAGTATCCAACCCCCATTTTTGCATTATAAATTGAATCACTCTCAGTATAACTTGGCCTTTTTGGCAAAAATGTACAAAAAATAACTTTTAAAAAAGTGAAAACTGGTTTTTAATTAATGAAAATAAATAAAAAGATTTAATGGAATGTAAATGACTGTACAAGCATTCATCAATTTTAACAGGACAGATGTCAATCAACAGCTATCCAGCCAAACTGTGCGAGCAGTCTCGCAGTTTGTACACTGAGTGTGAATATTTATGCAATCACTCAATATCCATTTTATATTTTAAATAACCAATGCTACTTTGCAGAAATCTGTTTTTACTTTAATAGTTTTTTTTTTTTTTGTAAATTCTTGCCAAAAAAAAAACAAATTATATTGATCATGATTCAGTTTATGATGCACTGAGATGAAAACATAAGGGAGGGGTGAACACTTTTTACAGGCTGTGTCGATGAGTAAATATGGGTGTGTCGAGGCTGAAGCTGTTTTGTGTCTTACAGTACAGTGTGTGGCTGGGTATTCCCCCTACGTCACAGTGTTGTGGTGTAAAGATGCTATCAAATGAGTAAACCTATAATTCAGTATGTCATTTGCAAACACTTGAATATTTATCGTTTGTAAACCGAACATTTCTTTCCCAGGACAATCCTCAGTCAGTTCATGATGTTTAATTTATTTAAAAGCTTACTTGACAGTGATAATACTTTTTCAACAGGAGCACTGGTACTTAATGTAAAATAAAACAATTAAAAATTAGAAGTAATTACAAAAAAAAAACAGTCTACCAGCTGACTGCGTACAAAGATAAGTAACTACTACCAATTCCAATCCATTCCACTTTTTTATGATATGCTTTGTCATTTGTTTTCCAACTGCAAGCAGCACAGGGAAAAAAAATGAAATTACGTATCTATTATATCGTACATTTTAAAAACACATGGTTTCCAAAGTGTTGTACATAAAAATATGTAGATACACAGAATAACACACACCAATGCAAGGACCACCTTCCACAGATAGTACACCAATGACTGTAAAAAGGCCAAAAGACACAAAAAGACTTAAAAGGCTAAAATATTAAAGATTAAAAGATAGTTGAAACTTCCCTGCAATTAAACTCAAAAATATTAATTGTATGATAAAAACAAAGCATAGAAAAAAAATATAGAAAGAAAACCTAAGCTAGAAAATATGTGCAAGATGAAATAATAATTTCCATTAAAATTATTACTGGTACAAAGAATGCAGATAAAAGATTCCAATTTCAGCGCTTTAAAGATCTCACATGAAAAGAGGAACATTTTTAACCTGGATTTAAAACTGAACATTTGGTGCTGACCTCAGTTCTCTTGGTAGTTTGCTCTCTGTGTGTGCAGCATAACAGGTCAATGCTGCGTCACTACGTTTGGGTTGAACTCTGGGTTCTACCATCTGACCTTTCCACAGATCCCAGAGTCCTGCTGGGTTTATATTCTATCAACATTTTTGAAACTTTGAAATCTATTCTATAGCTGACGGGGAGGCAGGGTAAAGACTTTTGAACTGGAGTAAAGTGTTTTTATCTTTTTGTCAATTTGAGTTAATTTGACAACTGCAGGTGGCAAATTGTAAACAGCATTCAAGAGGGAGATTCTAAAAAGGAAGGGTGGGCAAAAGTAAATAGCCCTACTAGTACTACTACAGCTACTGTACAAATCTGTATCATGGAAAAGAAACACTCAGTTAAGTAATTCTAATAAAGTGATCCTCTGTAGCACAGGTAGTTCTTTGTTGTCCTTTCCCAGGACAGGCCTTGAGTAACAGTTTTATTAAGTTTATGCATGAAACTACTTGCTTTGCTGTCTAATTCCCCTTACAGAGCTCACCACAGAGCAGTTGTTTCATCAGGAGAAAGAAAGGTTGTGCACAGAAACCTGTGTGAGAATTTATTCACAGTGGGAGGTTCTGCACGCAGACAATCCCACTCACTCTGCCAAGGAAGTCCGTTTCCAATGGTACAGAACTTATAACTAGAGGCTCTTTCAGCTGTAGTAGAGGATTGTGATGCCTTCCATGTCTTGTTGTGCTCTTGGTGCTCTACAACACCAACTGTCGCCATCTTCCTGAGCATTATATCAAAAGATTTCTTCCGCTCTGTCCACCTGGTCCAATCTTCGCAGGCTGGAATCGACCAGTGGGTAATGACTGGGGCTGCTCACTGAGGCCGATGCAGAACTAACTTAGGGTGTACTCACACTGGCAGTTCGTTCCGCGCCTGGGCGCGTTTCACACCTTTAGCGCGGATCATTTTAGTAA
>JAQQAE010005601.1:0-17462 GCA_029823295.1 Pseudamia nigra | reverse complement strand
AACAGTGGGTAGGGCAGAGACAGCTGCAAAACAAGCAGGGCAGTGGCTCTTGAGGACTGGGGTTGGCCACCCCTGCTTTAAATGGCCAAAGGGGTGAACGAGATTATAATTTATGAATATTTGACTGAGTCTACAGCATGTTTGTATGCTTTAGAGAGGTCAAGCTCTGCCAACTACAGTAGTTTGGATAAACAGATGAACAAGACATCATAATCTCACAGCTGGCAGAAATTTAAAAAAAAATCACAACTAGAAGTACTAAAGTAAAAGCACTGGTGCTTTTTACAGCGGCTGCGCAGATGCTGAACACTACCTCAAGAGCAAAATAAATAGGATCTTAAACACATTTATTAGAACAGTGGAGTAAAGACATAGAGGAAATGTAAACCAGGTTATTGTGGAGTAAGTGTATAATACTCCAAACATGTTCATCAAGTTCACACATGACCTCATCCTCATCAGAAGCAGTGACATGAGGACTTCAGAAGTCCAACTTTGAAATGATGCCCCTGTCCTCTCCGTTCTTCTATTTTCTGTCCAAGTGTCCATGGGTTTAGACACGCAGGATCTCCAGGCAGTTGTTGTAGCAAATAGCAATCCAGTCTGGCTGTGTCGAGGCCCACTGCACATTGTTGATCTCCCCTTCAGCAGTGTAGGCGAGGATAGGATCCTCAATGGCTCGTGGCATCTGCTGGATGTCCCAGATCAGAGCCTGGTGGTCATCAGCTGAGAGAAAGGACACATAGGTAAGAATACAAACGATAAACTGAGGAAACATGTTATTAAGAAAATGCAACTGAATATATACTGAACAACAAAGAGACCTGAGTATGTTTACACAAGAAAGATTTATCGTTCAAATTTATTTGACCATTTGTTCGCGGATTCTTCTTAAATAGTTAAAGGTTGATTCATGATGCATTTGCATACATGGAATGTAGTTTTCAGAATTCTGTTTTTATAAGTGTACAACCACCTAAGAATAACAATCACTGGGCTTTTGTTACCTTATAATAAGCCACTTATATTTACAGAGGAGGGTGTCCCCTTGCATAAAGTCCACCATGTTTCTACAGCAGCTTAGAACAAAGCTTTCACATTTTTGCACCCACAGTAGTGGTCATTTTTGCACCCAAAGCCTGCTGATTTGTGAATGAGCAGGCTCATTTACAAAGATATTAATCGAATCGTTTCATGCTGACACTGTAGCCAAATTAACATTTCCTGATTTGCTTTTGAAGTCCCAACATGTTAAACAAAAACATCACTCCTGATTGTTTATGACAGTGCACTTCAATACACTCAATATGTAAAAAGTGAACTCATATTGTACAGCCTTGCTTTTCATATAGCTGTTAAATGATAACTTGTCTAACCTGCAGTGCAAATGTGACATGAGGAGTGAGGAGCCCAGGCAATGCCATTCACACAGGCACGATGGTTGTTCAATCTAGCCACTGGAGTGCAGGGAACACGTACATCCAGGATGACCACCTGTCACACAGAAATATGATGAAATCAACAAAAGTAGAAAATCATCAAATAAGTTCAGAAGTTTCAAATTTTATATTCATACAGAGAGTGAAATTTGTGCCGGATTTGCTACAACAAAATCTTGGACTGGAACCAATACCACTTACATCAAAATCTGTTAATAATCTATAATATAAAGAGGTATCTGTTCTGTCAGCATTTGATGATTTCCCATTTAAATTATTTGATGTTTGTCTATTTGAATGCATTTTAAATCTGGTGTTTTTTTTTAATATGAATCAGATGTGTGTAGAGCTGGGCTGAGACTGCACTGAAACAGAGCAGAGAAGATTGACAGAATATAATCACTCAGTTTAGTTTCTTATGCCATTTGCTTTTTGTCACTGTGACGAAATTCTAATTCCATTTCCTCTCCGTCTATATGAGATGTTAAATCCATCTCGCTTAGTTAATTTCAGAAATTACATAAATGCTCAAATGATTGAAAAATAATATCCATCCATTTTCTACCCTTTAACCTTTGCATGAGTTGCCAGTTCATCACAAGGCTGACATATAGAGACAGACAACCATTCCCATTCATACCTATGGGCAATTGAGAGTGATCAATTAACCTAACCCCTAGTGCATATTTTTTGGTTGTGGGAGGAAGCTAAAGTACCCGAGAGAACTCCACACAGAGGGGCCCCGCCAGCTGGCGTTGGGATTGAACCAGGACCTTCTTGCTTTGAGGCACGAGTGCTACCCACTGAACCACTGTGTCGCCATTATAAGAAAAATTACATTAAATTGATATAAACTGTTATAGTGTGATTGTGATGCTGGTCTCTTCAGCATGACAAATACAACTACAGGCAGTTCTCGGGTTACGCGGTACTCAGCCTAGTTCGACTTTATGATGCCTGCGTCTCGTCCGTCATTTTGTCTCCAGTCGCCGCGTAGTGTAGAGTGTTTGTGCTACGTAATTTTCTCAGTATCCTCGCTTTTTTCACGCTCCTTTTTCACATCATGGCCCCAAAAAAGAAAGCAGGATCTTCTAGCAATGCTGGTCCAGCCAAGAGGAAAGCCATTTCGATGGAAATGAAGCTGGAAATCATCAAAAGGTCGGAGAAAGGTGGAACAGAACAGGTCGCATCTGTTCGGGGAATGTGCGTCAGGCGCGTAGACGTGTCAGGCGCGTAGACGCGGCAGCCGCGCGTTCCCCGAACAGACACGACAGCTGGGGCAGCACGGCTCGTCTCCTCTCAAACACCCTATAGTCGAATCTATTACAAATACAAGTCGCTCCCCTCGCCAGGCTATGCAAAAAAACGTGACTTTTAAAGGGAAAATACAGTATTTGGATAGTTATTTAGAGATTTAAGGGGATTTAAGGATTTGGGGGGTATTAAAGGGTTAATTTCGGCTTACGCGGAAATCCAGGTTACATGGCGACCGTAGGAACGGAACTCGTCCATAACCCGAGAACTGCCTGTACTATACTTCTAACAGTGAGGATTTTTAAATGCATTTCATAACTTTATCACTCTGATAATTCCAGATTTTCACACTAAGGACTGGGCATATTAATGTTATCCAGATGGTATTTAAATCGTTTTCCACAACTACAATTTCTGCATCAGTGAACTAATGGGTCAAGATGTCAGATTGCATATATTTATAGTATTAAATTACTTGAATCACTAGATGTCATTGGTTTACTGTTTAAACATGTATGACAAAATGTTAGAGCTGCACAATTAATCAAACTGCAATCTCAAATGCAAAATAATTTATTTGTTCATTTTTGTCAATTTTGCCTGTTGTTCAATTTAGGTTTTTTTTCTGGTTACGGAAACAGGACAAAATAAATAAGACCTCGGGTGAAAGTTTAGTAATCAGCTGTGAAAGGTATAGAGAACATTTTAATGTACTCTATTTAAACCCTGTTTTTCCTTGTTCGAGTTTGTACATTGAGTCAAAACAAATTCAGCGCACGTTCCTTAATCACCAAGTAAGTCAATCCAAATTGGAATCGCAAACCTCAATGTTGTCCATATCATTAAAAATTAATTTTCCACCAAATGCAAATCTAAAAAAAGGTAGATATAAACAGAGTCCAAAACTAACTGACCTCCATGCCATCCATGGCCATGGTGGCCAGGTAGTTGGGATCCTGTTTGTTCCAACACAGGCGGAGCAGTGGGTGATGCTGGGGGTCTTCATAGATGATGGTGCTGTGTTCCAGATGTCGGAGGTCAAACATACGAACTGAACCATCAGCTCCCACAGACGCAAACATGTCTCTACCACCACCTGCACGGCTGAAGGCAATATCATACACCTGTCCAAAGAGAACACAGATGACGTGATGTTCTTTTAGGACTGTGAAGTTTTACATAAACAAATATGAAACCTACACTTGACAAAAACACTGACCTCTTTATCATGAGCAATGAGCTGGGTCTTTACATGGCCAGACACTAGGTTAACTCTGCCCAAAACCTGACCAGTCTCCAGCCCCCAGATGGTGCAGGTAGTGTCAATGCTGGAAGTACCTGCAAAACAAGGCAACATGTAAGATATTAATCAAATTTACGCCACAAAAAACAATGCAACATGTAAGATATTAATCAAATTTACGCTACAAAAAACAATGCCGTCTGATAACTTCATTAAGCTTTATTTCTGACCTAGCAGATTTGGATCAACCTCGTTCCAGTCAAATGAGGTGAGTGGAGCACAGAAATCTGAGTTCTTGTTGTTGTTCAGCAAACACTCCAGCCGTGTTTCTGTGTCACTGACCTGTGTGAGAAAAGTGAAAGAATGTAGCGGTGAGTAGACGAGGACAGGGAAAATATTATTTTTAAAAAGTACAGTCATTGTGCTGGCAGTGTTGCTAAAAAGAGACCGTAAATAGTTTAGCCAAAATCAAGGGCAGTGAATTTTTTTGGTGCAGACTATATTAAACTCTGCAGCATAATGTGGACAACAACATACTGAGAACATTTATAACAGCAACACAATTCAGCAAGAATTCAGCCAAAAAGAAGAATTAAACAAAAATCAGTGAATGGTCAGTGCTCTGTGCATGTTTCAGTTGAATATTATGTACAGTAGATTCTTATGAGGGGTGACAGTTATCTTTGCATTTATTGTTTTAACATGGCTGCTTGGCTGAGAATCTGTCAAAAAAATACATCAACACTTTTTTCTCCAACTTCTGTATATACAAAAATGGAAAATCGAGGAGAAAACATCATACCCTCCAAATGCGCAGGTAATCTCCACTTGTGGCTAGCAGATCTGGGTACACCCCCTTAGTGTCTGGGATCCACATGATCTTGGTGGTAGGATAAGGATGGTCAAATGTGTTCCTGCAGACAAACTCTGAGCTCTCCTCCTCCAGACCCACCAGCTGAACCTTGAAGTGAACCCAGATTACATGATATGAAATGATGACGGAATACATAGACTATTCAGCTCTTTAAAGTGGTGTAGACGGATATGGAGTTCTAGACTTGATGCTCAATTCTCTGATTCTATTTTGTTAAATGACCTTACCTACTACGAATGAGCTGTATCTTTGCTCTGTGGAATTATTTACTCAAAATCTCAATTTGATTTCCACATCTGGATTTCATTGAAAACCTCACCAATGTGATCCAGAGGAAAAAGGGACATGAGCCATCAGTCAAAGCTGAGCCATAAAAATGTGTCTCAGCAAATATTGATTGCAAACTTTCCATAAATTGAAAGATTAGTACTGAACTTAATCTTTTAAGTTCAGTTAGAAGAGACTTCCAACTTGTTTATAAGTTAGAAGTCTCTTTTTATCTTTCTCTATATTAAGATAATAAATATTTTAACACTTGAGACTTCATTAGCCCCACACCTGGTCATTTTAGTGCTATACCAGCAAAGCACAGGGTCACTCTCAAAAGAAAAATCAGAAGAGCAGAATAACATGCATCATCGACAATAATCCATACACTTTAACAAGCAAAAAACTACCACACATCGTTCTAACATTATTAATGTCAATTGGAAAAAAACGTATAAACAATATATACGGTACATGCAGATTCGTTTTAGTCTAATGATAAGGTTTTGTACTTTTGAGTTTCTATTTGATGTGTCATAGGTCCTGCCTTGGCTATGTAATTTTTCTACCTTACCGCTGTATTGATCACATATTACGATTGTGATATTAGTTAATTTGTTGTCTTTAAAAGACATAAATTGCGGAGAAATGTCTAAATGACAATATTTTAACTTGTAAACTGACCTGAAAATCCTGAAGTATATTGATTACTAATTATTATCGTGTATTATGTACCGTTACGTATATTTATTTACCTACGGGCTACTGTTTACGACGTAAAGGGATTTTGAAAACAAAAGCGAACGTTATAGATAAAATGACAGAAAAGACAGTAGTGAAGACACTACATAACACACAGTGTTCAATTTTAGAAAAAAACGGATAATGTTGACACTGGAGACCAACCATTATTATGATTTGATGCCTTGCTGATGCGCAGTAGCTTTAGCATTAGCTCGCTAATGTGACCATATTTAGCGTAACTTGGCTGATGAGTATCGAATAAATAGGCTGTGTACCTTGTTGTTGTATTCTTCCACAAAGCTCCCCAGGGCCAGGCGAAAACGTTTGTCCGGGCGGACGCTCCAGTTCATGGCATAAACCGTCCATGGCGCCTCGTATTTGTAGATTTCTTTTCTTTTGCCGTGAAGCGACATCTTTACCAAACTGCAGCTAGCAGACTAGCGTTAGCTAACTACTAAATAAGTTGTTCTCCACGGAAACTGTCTGCAAGTACTTCACGTTGTAGGAACGAAGATCAGAAGACGTGCTGGTTTACAGGGTTTTACAGAATAAATCTTGAACCAAGACCAGATTTCTGACCACGTTAGCTAACAAAGAAACCATTGCTCATGAAGAAAAGCCAACATCAGCGGAACACAACACATTTCCGGTTGAACCTTTCAAAATAAACTTTATAAAAATAAATCTTGTGGAAAAATAAAGCTTCATGTCTGTTTTATTATAAAATAGGTTTTACTACCGTAAATGATAAAGTATCAAACTTCTTGCTAGAATTGGTAAAAGACACAATCCCTTCTTTAGGTTACTGGACCTGAAACAAGCGGATATCTGGATATTTATAGCGCCATGCTCCTCAGCCACAGGAAACCACGCAAACCAACCTGACAGATAATAATGAATAAAAAATATAATAAACAGCCATAATGTACCACTGAATCTATCAATAATACTGTACTGTAAAGCGTCATCAGACAATGAAACAGCCTGAGTACACGGACATGGCGGAATCATTCAGGGGGTTATGAAACTTAAAGTAACTTGTTAAAATGCGATACAGCATGTCTCCTTTTAAAAGTTCTGTTTTGGTATCTGACGGTCTCTTATTTTCAAGACGATAAATCAATTAACAAAAAGATTTCACATTTTACGTCTTGTTTCGGTGGTGTTTAAATCACTGCAAAGTAGTACCTCTCGTGCATTCCCTTCAGTTTGATCTATATAAGGGGTAGAAAATGGATGGATGGATATATTTTACATTAATGTATAATTCATTTTATCATTCTTGTGTAAATTATAAAGTATTACATATATTTCGAATTAAAAGTAACTGGCATGAAAAAATTAAACTGATACACGAATGTTTTATACTGATGTTTATGAACGTACCATGAACCTTGAGTTTGGAATAAACGTTTTGAATTTGAATTTACTCTTCTTACAGCAAACCATTCACTTTATTTGTCTATATTATTCTTATTGTTACTGTTGTTTTGTTGTTGTTACATTTTTTTCTATTTTTAGGTAAATTATTTTGCATTGTGTCAATACAGTAATACTTCGTAAATACTAATTCTTACGTGTTTCCTAAAATAAAGTTTAAATGAAATGAAAAAATCGTGGTCACGTGATCATGGTTAAGGCGGATCCTCCTATACTTTGAAAGGTCAAACAGTGTCGTCGTGTATTTGTGCTGTCCGTTTCAGATCCATTTGCTCGCCGTTTCTGTCACTGTAAACCTGCAGGTAACATACTGCCACTCTTAAATATGTCTGAATGTAACCATTATTGTAAATTGTGTCTAAACGGTCTCAACAAAAACGGCGTGTTTTCCCGTCTGGCTCTAATGGTGCCATGTTAGTTAGCCATGTTAGCATGCTAGTTCCAGATCTGCTAAAGCTAATGATGAGGTGAGTGAGTGCGGGGGATGGGTTGTAACAGCGGGGATTTAATCCTGCATATGCTATTAGGTGTCATATGGATTTAAATTGAAATACCTCTGTAGGAAGGCATAAAGTTCGCTGTCATTTGTTTCCGCAGTGCCCCAGGTATGGCTTAGGTGTTTTTTACGCTCAGCCGTAGTTCGCTATGTAGTTAAATATCAACACGACTCTTTCACAGACCCCTTAAATCTCCTTAAGATTCAATCTTTTGACTCACTAATGCGATGTAAAATAGTGTATTATTTTCAAAGAGCCGGACTTTTAATGTCCTTAATTCGTTAGTCATTGTTTACTGTCTCGGGAGAAAAGGTTTTCCTCTTTGGGATTTGTCGCACTGTGCTGGCAGTGAATGCACTCCTCTATCAGCATTGTTTGCAAATGACTGTAAATCGATGTAAATTGAATGATGCGTAAGATTTTACCGTTCAGTATGTTGACATGCATGCATACACAAGTTAGAATCTAACTAAAGTAGCAGTCTCTGTCATTCTTGTAGTAACTATTATTTTCTGTTCATTATTCTGTTTCTTTTCTTGAGTAAACACTTTGTTTGGTCCCTAAAAGCTAATAAAACAGCAAAAAATGTTGATTGTTTCCTCATCAGCCGATTAATAGTTGCAGTTTTAGAATTCATTGTAGTACTGTACATTATTAAGGCTGAGGTCATTTGAACCTCTTTATTTACTGATCATACATCAATCTACTGCTGCAACATATTCTCAAGTTTGATCTCATCATGCCAAGTGTAGGGGAGTAAAGTTCCATATTTGCCTCATAGTGGACTTTAAAAATTATAACATGCACACATTGTCAAATATATTTTTTTGTCTAGTTCTGCTTTTTCCCCCCTGTTACTTAATTAGTTCTTCTCACTCTTTATTATAATTCTATACAATATTTGGATTGCATCTCCTCCCATGGGTTTTCACCCAGTCCAGACCATTCAGACACGGTAACGCCAAGCTCTTTCAGGACATGTTGGCTATTACTTTTCATATACCTACATTTTGTAATTTTAAAATAATTTTGGTTCCTTTTTTTTTTTTCAAACAAATTTTTCCATTGGAAATGAATGGCGAGCTCAAACAGAATGTTCGTGACCACATGGCATGGAGTGCCATGCCATGTGATCACCATGGCAACAACAGTGCATTGTGCCATGGTGTTTCATGTTCCTGCAATTTTCGGATACTCTTTTGATACTCTTTCCTTTGGTTACTACTCCACTGAATAGTTCATCATAACACTTCATAATACTTCAAATCTCTAAATTTTGCTCTTGAAGTTTTTCAACAAGTTCAGCCATTTTGAGCCAGCAATCTCTTCAGAGATTGCAAATTTTCTAGTTTCTAAATGATGTACTTGTATGCGATTATTATGCCCTAAATCTGCCATATGTATCAGACACGGTCATCCTTGAATCAAACACGCATTATTTTCACATTTTCTGGTGAATAATTATCTCCAACTCTTTTGTAGGCCTCATGATGCAAAGTTTGCATCTCCTCCTGATCCCTACACTGCTACTACTCCTGGCTCTTCCTGTATCCAGAGGCCGGTACAATGACGAATTTGATGACGGCGAGGACTTGGCAGACTTTGATGACAATGATTTTGCTGAGTTTGAGGACATGAATGATGATCCTGTGACTGAAACAGAAACCCTGCCTCCCCCACGGGTCTTGCCTTCATCTCAGCCTGATGAGGATGAAGATGAAGATGAAGCTACTGTGGAACTAGAAGATGGCCAGGATGGTTTTGAGGACTCTGAGACACAGGTATGTGACTTTCTGTTCTCATTATATCCCAGGGTTTATTAATAAATTAGTTATAATGATGTATAAAGATTTTGATTGGCGCTAATTCATGCTTATATTTCCACAGGACCAAGACATATACAGCAAATATGACCAGGAGGAGTTTGAGGGGATTGGAGACATGGAAAAGACAATCCACTCAATGAAGGATCCTCTCATAATCCACACGGTAGGTAAACCGAGATTATAATACAACTTTCACATACTAGTAACTGCTCTGTGGAAGTGTGTAGTCCATGAATATGCACAGTACTTTAGTTATCCTCTTCTAAATACATATTCCTGTTACGGCTGGGCAATACATTGAAGCAAACTAGTTCATTCAAATTTTTATTTACTGTATTTTCCGGATTACACGTCGTGGTTTTTTGCATAGTCTGGCTAGGGGAGCAACAAATACATCGGAGCGACCTGTATATTAAAGAATTTCGAGTGTAGGGTGTTGGTCACACTGACAGCCGCTAGACGTCGCTCTAGGCTTGTGTGCCTTCATCTGCCGCATCTGTATTACTGACAATTTAAATGTAGACATTACCGGTAACAACCATACCTGCCATCAGTTTAACACCGAATGTGTTGGTGTCCCCATTTACCCAGTGAGGCGACCCGCGAGCTCTCGCCTCTGGCGTCAAGTGCGTGGCCGAGCGCTTGAAGCGCGTTCCCGAACAAATGCAACCTGTTCTGCAGAGCGACTAATACACGTTTTTTTTTCTTCTTCATTATGCATTTTTTGGCTCGTGCAACTAATATTCCTGAGCAACATATCACCCGGAAAATACGGTAGTTTGAAAATTGTAAAACTGAAACAAGTGCTTCTTCTGTTGTCACGCAACATCCAGCACTAGAACTTTCCTGTAGTTACAACTTGTTGCAGGTTAACAACAAGCTTGATGGATGGCAAATGATATAAAAAAATAGTGCTCCAAACTAAATTTTTAAACGTATAATGCACAATGACAAGTGCTGTTTTTGGTGCATTGCTATTTACCATATATGGCACATTATTTTAATTAAGACCAAACTATTTTCAATGTGTTTTATTCCATTCATGTAGATAATAAAAAATACTGAAATGGCCTATCGCAATGAAGAAAGTAAGATTTAATGGTGTGGCCATATTGCGCATCCCTAATTCCTGTTAAAGAATGCCAGTCAATCCACTCTTTTGCTTCATCTTTCTGGTTAAAGAGGTTTCAGCACTTGACACTACTCACTTACAAATTAAGCAGTAGCCATGAAACTGAAGCATTTAAAGCCTGATTGCTTTTGGTGGGTCAGCATTCCATTTATATTTATGCTAATCAGCATTTGCTGCTGCTATGCAGGTTCCTGCACATCTGCAGAACAGCTGGGAGAGTTACTACATGGAGATCCTCATGGTGACTGGTCTTCTGGCCTACATCATGAACTATATCATTGGAAAGAACAAGAACAGTCGTCTTGCTCACGCCTGGTTCAACTCCCACAGAGAACTGCTGGAGAGCAACTTTGCACTAGTTGGTGAGTTCTTTAGCATCTGTGTTATTTTTAGTCTTTTGTAGCAGTTCATGAAATAAAGCTGAATTATCTTTTGGCATCATGAATCACATGACGTAGATGTGTTAATAGTTACTAATTTCACTATGCAGGAGATGATGGTACCAGTAAAGAAGCAGTGAGCACAGGGAAGCTGAATCAGGAAAATGAACACATATACAACCTGTGGTGCTCAGGACGTGTATGCTGTGAAGGCATGCTCATCCAGCTTAAGGTACTGGATTTTTTTTTTTTTTTTCCCCTCATAGTATTGTGTAAAATGTACAGGCGTATAATGTGTTGTATTCTGTTTCAGTTTCTGAAGAGGCAGGATCTGCTCAATGTTTTGGCCAGGATGATGAGACCAGCCTGCGATCAAGTGGTACAGAAATTCGAGGCTGTTTAAAGTTAAACACAAACCATATAACTAATACTCGTGTTATGTTGTAACATGTGTTCATTTTGTAGCAAATCAAAGTGACCCTTAATGATGAGGATATGGACACTTTTGTGTTTGCTGTGGGCACCAAAAAGGCTATGGCCCGACTCCAGAAGGAGATGCAGGACTTGGTAAGTAAATGTGTATTTTTCAGTACTGCTCTTGAGCTACATTCATGACTCCACTCAGATTAGATTGGTGAAATTACAAGCCTTTTTCTCACAAACTGCATTCATATGAGGAATAATTCAGCCTAATTGAAATCACATATGGCAAAAACAGAAGGTATCTATTATTCCAATCAGACATCTAGGATTGGATTAAGTATTTACATGATTGTTAAATTCTCATATTTTCCAACAAGTTGATCACACACACATGGTCAGTACAGCCTCCTTTCATTTTTGTTTTTCACCTTCACAATCTTTCACATTTTTGTTATTTTTTTAATGTTATTGGAGCTTCTTTTAAATGCAGCTAATTTTACTCTTGTACACCAACAGAGTGAGTTCTGCGGTGACAAGCCAAAGTCTGGAGCCAAGTATGGACTCCCAGACTCCCTGGCTATCCTGAGTGAGATGGGCGAGGTCACAGATGGGGTGATGGACAACAAGGTGCTTCAATATTCATTCAATCTTCATACAAAGAAGCCTGTTAGCATGTGTATACTAGAAATACAGTATCCTGTATTTAAATGCTGCTTTGTCACATGTTTCAACTTGCTTTTCAGATGGTACATTATATCATCAATCATGCTGACAAGATTGAGTCCATCCATTTCTCGGACCAATTTTCTGGTCCAAAAATTATGCAAGAGTAAGTCTTAATTGTCTTGTAATTTAATTGCATGTAGCTCTTGTTAACTGTGTTCTATGCATTAACATAATTTTCTGTTTTTCAGGGAGGGTCAGCCCTTAAAGCTGCCAGAGACCAAGAAGACGCTGCTGTTTACATTTAATGGTGAGATTTTTGGTTGTTATACCCTGCTGACTTCTTGCGTCGTCGGTGGGGGATATAGTGTTGGGGTCCGTCTGTCCTTCCTTCATATATGGCAGAAGAATGCAGCCTTCATCGGCCGGATAACAAAGGACACAACCAATGTATCCTTCACGGCCCACCGTATCCCATAATGCATTGCGCACATGAAAGACGGAAGCACTGCCAAATCAGGGCGCTATAGAGCATTTCCAATTCATGAATTACATTGAAAAGCAAAATAGCCACAAATGTGAGTGAAAAATCCTCCATCTCAAAGCAGCAGCTGGTCGGTGAAAGGTGCCGATGTCATTACACAAGGGTAAGAACAGCTGTGCCAATTTACGCTAATTGCCTAGCCTTCGTTGGCTACACTGTCCCATTTACCGGCCATTAGGTGTAGCCTTCACAGACCATGAAGACGGTAACCGACATCGGCTGCAACCCTTGAAATTGGACACAGCTCATGTCTGAACACACGTACAACATTTAATTTAAATCACAGTGCCACCTGCTAGGAACAGGAAGTCAGCCTCATGGCACCGACCTCATCTGATTCATGTGAAATTTGCAGGGTGCATTCTGCAGGTGACATCCAGCAGCACAACAGTGGAGAGATCCCTCAGTCGCTGCCCAGATGCCTTCAAGTAGGGTGCGAGGACCTGTTCAATGCTGCTTGCAGTCTTTAATTATTTTGCAGATTTTTTTTTTCTTTAATTTCTTTCTTACATTGTTCATTTTCATAAATATACTACTCATTTTTACTTCTACTTGTTGTTTTTGTTGCTGATCAAAAAAATAAGTTTGGGTCAGCAACAGCCTTGGCAGAGGTATGTGCTCTCTGAGTGCCCTCTAGCTATATGAGCAGTTTATATTCTGCATCTTCCATGACATGAAGTTGGTCCTCTTTAAATTTTGCTGGAAAGTTGGGAGATATTTCTAACTGTGTTTGCTTGTTATTTGTACATGTAATGAATTTCCCATAATGGGATCAAAAAGTTTATTCAGTTCAATTAAATATACTATTTTTCTTTCCTTGAATACGTACAAAAAGCAGACCAATACAACAGTTTCTCTAGTGCAGTACAGTTTCTGAAGTACAAAACTATCTTTTGTAAGTAGGTAGTGCTTAAGCAGATGTCCAAGATTTAAATAACAAACTGTATTACTCCACAAATTTGAGGTCAAACAAATCCTGTCGTCAGCTGTTTACAGGGAGCTCACATTTTCTCTGCTAATGACAGGTCCATGCATTTCACAAAGCACGTAAATGGTCCCCAAACAGTTTTGAACGCATCCTGTTAATACCGGAATGTCTTTTTTCATTGTTAAATCTTAGTCTGGACTAAAACTGTAAATCCCATTTACTGTAACTCATGTCTAATTTATGGTTGTGTATTTCCCTTCTGTGTAGTGCCTGGAATGGGCAACACCTCTCCCAAAGACATGGACACTCTGCTTCCTCTAATGAACATGGTGATCTACAGCATTGACAAAGTCAAGAAGCTCCGTCTCAATAGGGAGGTAAGTAGAAACCAGATGCTCAGCTGCGTTTTTGTGCTGCTTAAAGAACTTTGATTTTGAGCTAACACTTTGATCACTATTTAGGGCAAACAGAAAGCGGACAGAAACCGGGCCCGTGTGGAGGAGAATTTTCTGAAACAGACTCACGCTCAGCGTCAGGAAGCAGCTCAGACTCGTCGTGAAGAGAAGAAGAGGGCTGAAAAGGAGAGGATCATGAATGAGGAGGATCCTGAGAGGCAACGTCGTTTGGAGGTGTCACTTTAATTTACATGCACATTAGCCTTTCCCTATTGTCCCAGACTATGATAATATTTCAAATTTGATGCAGGTCACATAAAGTATATTTTGTCTGGACATTGTAGTTTGTGTGTTGTTTATATTATTATAAAGATGTTTCATTTGTATTGTACTGTTAAACTCAACAATTCTTGAATGTTAAAGGCTCATCGCACATCTATGCAAAAATATTTAATTTGAAATTATATAATATACAGCAACCAATACAGTTATTCATTACAAAAGACAGGCATAAAGGAGGAGTAAAAATGAAGACAATCAATGATAGAAGAAAACAATAAAAGAGTAAAATATTTAGAGGGCATATGATTCAGTAAATCATACTGTTGATTATTGTAGGGACAGATAAGTACCTAGAAAAATAACACCAGATAAAGACAATTGGCGACACGGTGGTGCAGTGGGTAGCACTTGTGCCTCACAGCTAGAAGGTCCTGGGTTGACCAGGTGGTGGGGCCTTTCTGTGTGGAGTTTTCATGTCCTCCCCGTGTCTGCGTGGGTTCTCTCTGGGTACTCCGGCTTCCTCCCACAACCAAAAACATGTACTAGGTTAATTGGTTACTCTAAATAGTAGTTGTGAATGCAAATGATTGTCTGTCTGTCTGTATAGTTATGAGGTCTCAGCCTCAAATTGTGAAGCACCTAGAGATAATCAGTGTTTATGATTGGCGCTGTACAAATTGAATTGAATTGAATTAAAAGACGAATGTAAAATATTGAAATACTATGACCACAACATTAACATGGCAATATTGCATCACAAGAAATTGGTCTATTGTCATAAGCTTGCTGTCATAAGCATTTAAAACTCAATTTGTTTATGTAAGTGTATTTTATGCATTTATTTACATGATACATATTTTATTCTCTTTTTAGGAAGCGGCCCAGCGCCGTGAGCAGAAGAAGATTGAGAAAAAGCAAATGAAGATGAAGCAGATCAAAGTGAAAGCCATGTGAAAAACGACTGTAGGGATGGTGATCCAAGCACACCTGAAAACAGTGCTCAGCTCAGACGGTTTCCTTCAGCTTTTGCCGCCACAGCTCGAAACTCACATCTTGCGTCATGTGTCCAGCGTTAGCCATTTACGTCACCACCGGCTCCGTTTGATCTGTTTGTGGGTGAAATGTACTGTCAAGAAATAGGTTTTTTTTTTTGTCACCCCAGTTTATACCAAGATCATCTTTCTTATTGATCTTGTCAAACTACATCAAAATAGTTAATTGAAAGCTGTGTAGCTCAGTGAGCTTTTTAATATCAACAGATTATAATGTGGATTGTGCCACATTTTAAAATAAATCAGAGTATCATTGTGTCATCAAATGTATGAGCATTAATATAATCTTAGGATCTATTTTAAATTTATGTATGTTTTGTTTTGTCTCTCGGTGGTTCTGTTGGGTTTATTCTCTGTATAGTCATGAGGTCTCTGCCTCGAATTGTCAAGCGCCAAGAGATATTCAGCGATTATGATTGGCGTTATCCTAATAAAATTGAATTGAATTTTGGGAGACATGAGGTTTCATGTAGGCTGTTTCTAATGATATCTGAGCAAACAATAAAATGCGCTGGAGTCTGTTGAAGAACTGGTTACACTGATTGTTATTTTTAAATTGACAGGTGGATGATGAATGAATAATGATGAAAATTGACATAATGGGTGTTAAGCTTGAAGTTCATGCAGCACACATTCTCAGGCATGGTATTGGTTATAAAAAGAGTGCACATCTACAACAGGGAAGTGGATTGGGTGGGGCTTCTGCTAAATTTAACTTCTGGGTTGTGTCAGCAGTCTTTGGACTAGATTTGGTTACATCAGTGCAGCCCTGTTGTACAAGCTAAAATAGGTGCAATGACCAGAAAGCTATTTGTAATGTGAGTCTTGATTTAATCAAGACCTTTGACCTCTACTATTAAAAAATATTTTTGTCTACAGAATATAAGCATCCCTACAACACAAAACAACTAATACTGTGTTAGAAGCATAGAACATGATATTTTTTTTAAATGCTTGTCATTATTTAAGCCAGTGGTAAATTAGTGCACATGATACATGCTAGAAGCTGCAGACATTTTGACCAGTGTTGAAGGTCTATAATTGGTAATGCACTATGTATTTAGCATGTAAACTGTATTGTATCAGTGCCCTTTTTGTTCCACATAGTTGTTTTTAACAGGGTTGCATAGATTTGATATAAAGTATGACTTACTACTGTGATAAAACATGTTCACCTTGAATGACTGTCACAGCACAAGTGGCAAATACTTAGACCAAAATAGTAATTTAGTGGTCATCTCTAGTGGAGACTAGTGTCTGTTCCACATCTACTTCAAGTCAAAATGAGCCAGATTCTTAACATTTTGGGTTTTTGCTAACTCCCTTTTCTGTTCTTTATTCTTCACAAGTTCAGTACCAGAATGCATCATAAAATATAAACTAATAAGCATTATATAGTTACTTGACATTATTTCCTTGTTGTCATACTTCATATTTATACTCTAATACAGCACTTAGGACACCACAATATTTGTCTGACAGTTTTTACATGAAGATGATATGCTGATCCACTCACACTGGTGCATAAAATGCCACCCATTTTAGTTTTTGTGTCTCGTCTTAACACAGTGCTCAAACCCTGTAGCCTGTTGAGTAATACTGGTCTGATGCATCATCATCAAAGTTTCCTGTCAACACTAAACCCAAATGACACATTGTTATCTCTACTGCATATTAAATCACGAAAACTGTGCTAACAAAATCTAAGACACTTGAATTGTGTTTACATTTTTTTTACTTTAAAATATTATTGTTCACTACTTAAGTTTTCAGAAAACTCAAATTTAGAAGTTTGACCCTTTCCTCCATATTTATGTGCAGTAATTTCGTGAAACAAGAATAAATTAAACTCATTACAATTGCGCACAGACATACAGGAGAACATAATGGTCGCTAAGTCCCTTCCCCTGCATTAAAGTAGTTTCAGAAATTAATTTTTTATTTTCTGTGAGCAAAAATCTATGAGCATGTACCCAAGGCGTGTGGTTTTCCTTCTGTCAACTGGACCGGAAATTTGGTTTGCTACCTATCCAGCGGATAGGCAGCGAAACGTCTTCAAACCAAATTTCCAGTCCAGTC
>JAQQAE010005600.1:0-17462 GCA_029823295.1 Pseudamia nigra | reverse complement strand
ACATAGACTAGGGTAGAATGAACTCCAACACTTTCAGACATGATTCAGATTAAACTCGAATGCCCAAACCAAGGTGTGAAAATCTCCTAAATCTGATGAGTTTACTCTCTTGTTTTGGAAATTTCATTTTCATGATTATTTTGTGCATTTTCATTCTTTTTAAAATTATTATACCGTATTTTCTGAGTGATATGTCGCTCCAGAATGTTAGTCGCACGAGCCAAAAAAATGCATAATGAAGAAGAAAAAAACGTGTATAAGTTGCTCTGCAGAACAGGTCGCATTTGTTTGGGGAACGCGCTTCACGCCAGAAGCGAGAGCTCGTGGCTCACCTCCCTGCCTCACCGGGTGAGTGAGGGCACCGACACGTTCGGTGTTAAGCTGATGGCAGGTATGGTTATCAGTAATGTCTACATTTCATTTTAAATTGTCAGTGATACAGATGCGGCAGATGAAGGTACGCAAGCCTAGAGCGCCCTCTAGCGGTTGTCAGTGTGACAAACACCCTGGACTTGAAATTTTTTAATGTACAAGTCACTCCGATGCCAGACTATGCAAAAAACTGCGACTTGTAATCCAGAAAATATGGTAATATGGTTATTATGATAATCATTTTACTTATTATCTTGATTACTTTGTTCATATTTTAAAACTGTTTTTGATCATTTTCTTATTTTACACATTTTATTTGTTTTCTTTTGGTTATTATATTTACTGATTTTGATGAGTTTGTTCATTTTTTTTCCTTTTTATAGTTTTTGGTAATTTTCTTGATTATTTCGGGCATTTTCATAAATTTAAAAAAATATTTAGCTCATTTTTTCCATGCAGTTATTATTTTAGAGATTTTTGTTAACAGTCTTGATTAGATTGGACATTGTTAATACTTTTTCTTCAGTCTACTGATTTTTTTTTTTTTTTTAGCATTTTTCTTTATTCCCATGATTGTTTTTTAATTTTCAACCATTTTCTTTATTATTCTGTTCATTTCCTTGACAATTTTGTTCCTTTTCATTTCTTCATTTTGGTTATTTTGATCATTTTTATAAAACTCATGAATCTAAACTCAATAGGAGCAAAAAAGGCACTGCTAATGGGGGTCTGTGTTTTTTCAACATCACCTCTAGAAAGATGACAAAGCTGATTATTGATCAGAGTTGAGAAAAATTTTAGATTTTGCTTACAAAGGGAAGTTTGCATCCTTAAAATGAACCTTTCAAATAGTTTTGATAACTTTATTTTCATGCCATTTTTTAGGCCTTAGGAACATAACTTTTCCAGGTTGTCATGTGATTCTCTGCAGCTGTCACATGTTGTTACCTGCCCACTTCCACACAGAAATCTCCTCTGACAGTTCCAGGCAGTGAATCTCCAGGGTTGGTCTCACCCATCATTTTCCGTGCTGTCTTGACCACGTCTTGGCCCTGCCACACCTACACAAACACAGATATGTACACAACTCTTGACTTTATCAGAAGTCAGTGTTAACCCTTTATGTTTCAGTACACGAGATGGGGAAAACTAACCATCGCCACAACTGGTCCAGAGCTCATGTAGCTGACAAGCCCACTGAAGAACGGTTTATTCCTCAGCTCTGAATAGTGTTCATGAAGAAGGTTCTCAGATGCCTGAATAACAAAACCAAAGAAAAAACAGAAACAAATTATTTAAAACATAATCTGCTTAGTGTATTAACTTTAAATGAGATTATCTTTTAATATGTTTTTAAAAATATTTTTAAATCTTGCTTTATTATTATGTTTATGTTTATAAATAAAGTTTGATTGATTGATTATGTTATTACCTTTTTCTTTTACTAAATACAATAACAAATGTGGTATGTGTAAAAGCAAGCATGATTAAAATTATCAAAGGATCCCATTCCATTAACATCTTGTCATACTATTCTACATCATTCGCGTTAACTAGACTTAAGTGAACTTGATTTTTATTTGCTGGTAGTTGAAGTTTCGTTTCAGATTAGACTCACATCTGGACTCTAGAAGTCACAAGTGGACGTCACATTCACATCTTTCAAGTGTTTGTCTTGTTTTTGTCTTCTTGCACCTTTTTAGGAAATTCACATATCAAACGCAAATTTTAATAGGAAAAATATTTGTGTAGTAATTCATATTTCATTGCTGTAAATCAAAACCCTTCACTTAGATAAGGGTAACAATGGCAAACTCTTTTTGAGACAGAAGATTGAAAATGATTGAAGTATCCTACAACTCAAAATTAGCACAACAAATTCATAAAATTATAGGGTTTCAAAAACAAGACGATTGAAAGAAAGCTGGTTTTGGTGGTTCATATCACTCTTTTTAAACCTTTCGAGCTTTTCTCACTTTTGGTTGACCTTTTGTGCCTATACGCAGGTCTAAGATAAAAAATAAAAGTGAAGAGAAAATTTAATTTGAGAGCTGTTAGGTCTGACTGATGAAGAGAATTAAAACTGTATATTGAGAAAACTGAAGAAAAAAAATGTAAATATGCACATTGTATTTTGGCACATACTTAGCCTCTTTTCAATAAACGTAATAACGATTGTTTTAAAGGGTAAACAATGGCTTACACTCTACACACCTTCACAAGTTTGAGGCCGATCAGTTTGAAACCTCTCTTTTCAAAGCGCCGCACAATATCCCCCACAAGTCTCCGCTGCACACCATCTGGTTTGACGGCGATGAAGGTCCGCTCATTTGACCCGGTCCAGCCTAGATCCACAGGTAAGTGACGTGATGATCACAGTGAAAACACAATGGCAAGAAACGACTATAGTGTATTTTATACACACTACATGCAACATCACAGATGGTTCCACAACAGATCAGACCCTATGTTCAAACTTTTCCTGTCTGTATGACAGGTTCCTGCAAGAATCCACATTTAATGCTTTGCAGAACTGGCCAATAAATCAACATGCAATGATGATGCTTTATTGTGATGAATGTTTTTCTTTTGTCGACATAATAAGAACTTGGAATTTGTTTATTTATTTTGAATAAATAGTGTGAAAGCAAAATATTAGGAGATCAGACAGAAAATTGTATGCCTTTTTGGGTCTTGCATGCCATTAGTCTTTTCATTTATTTCTGTCTTTTACTCATTTTTGTTTACTTTATTGCATCTTATGACGTTTTTGCCATTTTGTGTCCTTTACATCTTTTTATTTATTTTTCTTCTTTGCATCTCTCACGCTCTATTTGTCATTACTGTTTTTAACTGTGGAGTCTTCAACGTTCACAAAAAAATTATAAATGAACACAGTAATGATTTAACATTTAACCTGATAATCATCAAGACACTGATACCGTATTTATTACCAATTTCAAAGAAAATACATCGGTAAGAATCCACTACAGGCAGTCACAAGTATGCACACGACATGCAACAATGCAAAAGCCTTTAATACAAATCACTGATCCTGTCTCTATAATCACATTAGCCTGTATGCTGCAGTTTGACAGGTTCCTGCCACAAGCCACGTTTATGCCTTACGTCTTTCTCCACCAGATTTTCCAATCCGAGTCTTTTTTGCCACCAAATGTTTACGTTGGTGCAGATCTGCCTGTGGCCTTTTCCTCGGTTCCATCGCAGAGCCGGTTCTGGATCAGCCTATCGGGACTCGGGTCCACATGAGTCTGGAAGCGCCAATGGCAGCGCACATGCTATTAATAGTCTGATGAATCAACTTATTTTAAAGGAGGACATAGGATGCCTGTACTTAGCCCAGCAAGCCTCCGTATAGATTAACGAGTACTAACCATAGACCGCGTACGAGCCACCTGGAGTTTTACACACATGTCAAAGTCACATAAGGGTAACGACAGTTGAAAAATGGGTTTTACTACAGAAAGGCGCGTGCTTACTGTGTGTGTATGGAAATTATTCGTAACATTCCAACACAAAATACTTAGGTTAAGATGAGTAATATCAGTTTAAAGTACGCATTAAAGTTATTCATGTTTCCATTGTTTCACCGGCTATAAGAGCCTCAGCTAGCCGACGTGTAGCATCGTGGATCTGCCCCGGGAGGCTGCCTCTCCTCAGACATATGGAAAACTGCGAGTACGTCACCAAAAAAAAAAACATCTAAATGAGTCTCAAAGTTACATATGAGATGTAATACGTAGATATTATCACTGACCTGAGCGGAAGATGTAGGAAAGTATGGACAGAAACAGGCAAATCATGGTTATATACACAGACTGTGTATACCGCCGGTTGGACGGAGAAGACTTTGCCTCAAATTAGAACGGAGGCACTTCCGGTGACCGCGTGAACTGATACTTTATAAAATTGTAGAGGTAACGATGTTCTCGTGATAATAAATAATCACATCAGTCTGTATCTATGGGCTATAGTCATAATTATCGCGATAAATGTCAAAGCACATACTATTGAGTTGAAAAGGTGTTTTTGGTTGAGTGATAGTTAAAGAAGCCAAATTATCGTTTATGGTTTTAATTTACAGTAAAGATGCTACAAGACAGAGGCAACATAAAAGATGCCAAAATGTAAAACATGCCAAAAGATGAAACGTATTTCTACAGTGACTTTCCCGGATTAAAATTAGTGCTTCAGAAAAGTACAGTATATACCAACACCATAAACAGAGAAAAAGGACATGAACAACACAGAAAACCAAAGAAGAAAAAACAAGAAAAACACAAAAATACTGTAAGAGGCATAAAAAGATATGACAAAAGATGCAAAAAATAATTCAAACTATGTGAAGAATAAACAAAATGTAAAAGACATAAAAGAGGCAGACAACATAAGGCCCCAAAAGATTTTAAAGACGACGTAAAAGTTGCAAAAAGAGTAATAACATCTTAAAAGTTGAAGATAGCGTGAAAGATGCAAAAACTCTTTCTGATTTTGTCTCGTTTGCTCTTGTGCACTCACCATTGCAAAAACAAAACATTTATCACTACAAGGATTATTAAAAATCACAATTCAAAACATACACAAATATCACAGTACTGATAACTATTTAGTGTCCAGCTGTAGTACAGATAAGGCTTATTGAATGCTGTGAAATTGGAAGTACATCAATAAACATCAGAAGAGCAAAATAATATTCCATAACTAGTGAGTAAAACATGGGCACTGTGAATTCCAGCGCAACACAAATTCTTAAGTGTTTAATTCATTAATTAAATCATACGTCATGGTTTAGTTCCACATTATCAAGTACATAAATTGTACCCTCATTACACAGCGCTACTGGATTATCATTATATATTACTATAACACATTTCCATACCATACCATCTTTATTTATAAAGCACTTTAAACACCAATATGCCAGTGAGGTACACATTATTACAATAAGCTTAATAAGTAGGATGACTCTCATATAAACTTAATCTATCTCATGTTTTATTATTGTGCTTTTCTAGGGCGTTCATGCTCTTGTTCTTAGGTAATTATTACTGTATTAGTTTTCTTGTCTTTATAAATCCTTGATATTGGCTTTCATATCATTTTAATCTGTTAATTGAATTAATGTTCATACTACTGTGTATTCAATGTTAGAAGAGTGCAGTTTGCAATAGTGTAAAGGAAGCATAAAAGTATCACATCTTTCACAGTATCCAGATTTTATCTCAGTTTTATTATGAAACAATCACACAAATAAGTATTACACATTTATAGAGTCCTCATCTGAAGGGTTCAACAGAACTTGGACAAGAACAATGATGGTTTGTTGTCAATACTTATTTGGTCCAAACCTGCCAGGACTGGTGACTCTATAATCACCAGTCTTTATAGGCTATCCAGTCTGAGTATCACACGGCTGTGCCTTCTTTCCTCTGCCTCTCTTGTTCTTGCATTTTGAAATAGTCTTTGTTGAGTAGGACGTCTCTCTGTAATGGCAGCATTGGCTCCTCTGACACTGTGCCTCCTGCCTTCTTGTGCTGGGCCAGAAGCATCGCACGGAGCAGAGGAGGGTATGGGACATTGCGCACAGGTGGATCGGGAAGTGGCTGGAAGTCCCTGAACTGTGACTCCATGTGTTTTGGTATCAGACGCCAGTCGTGGTACATCACCTTGTCGATCTCTTTGACCTCACTCTCCTGTTTTCCTGTTTAAAGAAAATATAAGTTTATTTATGAGAAAATGAGAAAACATCAAACTCAAGCTGATGTCAAACTGCAATCATTGTTCCTTTCACAAAAGAGTGGGATTTTTAGACCATAAACATGTCACAGTTTGCTAATTTTGTTCTTTTATGATGTTGAGGTTACACTTAATTTATGTCAGGCTAAAAATAAGCTAGTTGTAGCCCAGAAAAATTACATATCTTTTATTATTTGAACATTTATAAAATTACCTTTTTGGGGAACTACTTACAATATAGAGTATAGTATTTTAATATCTCAAATAATGCAACAAAAGTACCTCTGTATTCATTCATTCAGTCACATTTTACAACAAAATATTTCTTCACCTTTGTAGGTGAGGACTCCCCAAGCTTTACCATGGTCCATGTTCTAAAAAAAAACACACAAAAATCAGGTGGACTTTGCATACAAATCTGATCTATTAGAAAACATTTTCCCACAAATTATTACACATATTTAAAAAAAACAAAACTTTGTGATTTTATGTGTTCTGTCTCACCTCCGACGTGTAGTCCACCTTAATTTTAGTGATTTGCCAGTAGCTGGGCTCCGTGTGATCCTCCAGCCAGGACTTTCGAGTGAAGAGGCGGCCCACCCCAAACATCCTCATGCCTGCCAGAAGGGAGAAGAGGTGGCTCTCTCTACGGACGTCTTGCCAGGCCAGCACAGGCAGCATCTTCCCAGTGAGAGGCCGCTTCATGGTCTCATAGTCCAGGGCATACTTCTGGGAGTCCCTTGGCCTGGATTTGAGTTCTCTGTACGCCCGGATCTTTCGTGCCATTTCAGCTATGAGGCGAAGCCGCTTTTTCTTCACCATGGTGTCTGATCTTGAGCAGCTCTACCACAGCCCTCAAAGATCCACAGGGGTCTGCCTGTATCCAAAAAGAGAATCAAGTCATTGAGTTATGTCTGAACATAGAGCAGGGGTAGACAACCTATGGATTTAGTGCCGCTTGTGGTTCTTTGCCCTTCTTCAGTGGCTCACTATGTTTTTCTTCATGGACGATATATATACTTAATAATACTTTTATTGAAGTGTGTTACTTGAGCTTATTTTCCCTCCCTACAATATAAAGACATCTCCGTGCATAAATGTGATGTCCTATATCAAGACAGCACATCATGCAGTCAACGTTTATACTGTATGTCATAAAACTGGACTTAAATGCAGACTTAAACGAATCTGAATTACAGATAAGTTCATCTGTATTCAAAGTTAAACATGGAGAAACCACTGGGCAAGAAGGTCCAATAAAGTTCACAGTGTATGCATTTTTATGAGCCCAAAATGTCAAAATGTGTTTACAAAATCTCAATGGCTCAAACCAAACGGTGTGCGATTTACACACAGTGCCAGTATTTTAGCCCTAAAGTCCTTCTCACATAATCCAACTGTGCACGATACGGCACCTACATTAAAGAGCAATTAAATTCGTGTAATTAAAACCTCATATATTAAAAAAATATTTATTTCTCTGTCGTTAAAAAAGTCTTTTGAGTAAATAAATGTTCCCTGTTCCGGGACTTTGATTTAAGAGTTGTCTGCGGCAGAAGAGACGCCGCAGACCGGATGTAACGAGACAAGCTAAATGAAAACAA
This sequence comes from Pseudamia nigra, assembly GCA_029823295.1. Classification (NCBI taxonomy): domain Eukaryota; kingdom Metazoa; phylum Chordata; class Actinopteri; order Kurtiformes; family Apogonidae; genus Pseudamia; species Pseudamia nigra. The sequence goes on along the minus strand of JAQQAE010005600.1, from coordinate 9,729 downwards.
AGACATTGCTTTCATACACATTTACCAAGTGTCAGATTTCCATGTCTATCCGTTAGTAATAATATTAATACAGTATAAAATTCCATAAATAATACCTGGATTTATCGCAGGACGAGGAAAAAAACTTGACCTCAAGCAGCAAGGCGCATAGCTCCGACAACAAAACCTTCCGTGTCAAACAACTAGGTTGTGCAAATGTTCCGCATATTTTTGTTCTTTTTGTTAGTCATTTTTTTTATATAACAATGAAGCATTATAATCGAAACCTTAAAAATAAGAGTGAAGACGTTGTTGTTTTTTCAATTTTAAATATCTAGATATAGACGAAAGAACAACACTACAAAAAAGACAAAAAAACGTCTTTTTTCAGTAATAAAATTAGATTTTTAACCCTTGTCTGGTTTTCGGGTCAAATTGATGTACAGTATTTACAAGGAGAAGCTGTGGAAGCTCCAGGGAGTACATAGAATCAGTATTCGAGTAAAAGTAAAAGTACTCATAAATAAAAGTACTTGAGGTAGTGAGTAACTTTAGAGCACGGAATAGATACATGTAATCTTTTTTGAGGTACATTTTATTCTCTTTTTTTGCTCCGTTTTTTCATTATATTGTTCATTTTTGCTCGTTTACTTGATTATTTTCTTTCTTTTTGCTTATTTTTTTGGTTCATTTTGTTACTTATTTTGTTACTTACTCTGTTGGTTTTGCAGGACGACTATTCATTTCTACTTCAGATTTGTTAATTTTCTCTGTTAGTTTTGTTCAACTTGTTCTTAATTTCGTGGATAGTTTTGTGCCTTCTTGTGCAGATTTGTTGATATGGGTGATGTTTTGGTTCATTTTGGGCATTATTTTGTTTTGTTTTTATTTTTAAGTATTTTGTTCATTTTAGTGATGATTTTGTTCCTTTTTTTCAATTTTGTTCATTTTTCTTTCCAGTTCAGTTTTATTCATGTTTGTTTATGATTTTTCTTGTTTTCTTCACTTGGAGCAAAAGTACAGTACTCTGCAAAACAAGTCCATGTAAAGGAGTAAATGTATTTGAGTACTACACCTGTGAGGGCAGTGGAGGGTGTAGTAACATATCCACCATTTAACAAGTGAAGACAATACAAGGGTTGAAGACGACAAAATTGAAAAATGTACACGCAGACATATTCAAAACCTCAGTTATATTCGAGCATCTTAAAACTGTGTTTTACTTACCCAAAGCACTACATCAAGGTGAAAGAGTCCATTAGAAGTTACAAATATATATACTAAATTCTATATATGTTGTTGTTTTTTAGTCACCAGAAAACAAATTAAAGCTGTTTGCCAGATGCATATGATGGATAAATGAAATGTTTCTGATGTTTTTATATGCAAAGGATCTACCTGTACAAGTAACTACACAAACACATTTAACGTAGTTAACAGATTTAATGTGGTAAAGAGATATTTCTTGAAGCTAAGGAAAGAAAAATTATGAATTTGAATCTAGAAGGAATACACAAGTACAACACCTTTGTGCATATTTAGTTTTCAGTTTATTTACAGCCGAAAATCATGCTGATAAGTTATACAGAAACAAGGCCTTTACATAGAGTATTATTAATATGACATGGTACAGAATAAACACTTAGAATTGTCAGTATTTACAGCTTAAGAAAAGTGCTTGAATGCATCAATGTGAAGACAAATACTGTGAGTACAGATAAGAAATCCATTTGCTGGACTAAAAATTACCTCTTGGTGGTATTGTTACTGGTTATTTTGGAACTGGGACCACAAACCTCTTGTAGAACCACTACTGTTGTCATATCAGTGCCTGCTAAATCACAATCTCCTTCTGAAAACCGTGACAGGAAACACTTGTATTGCATAGTACCTTAAGTTGTTATTTACATCTTCCTAAAACAAGATCAGAGGCAGTAGTTGGCATCCTGTGTAGTTTTCAGACACACTTATTATTTCTTTATCTATGTATACAATGTCCTGTTTTAACATTATGCAACTATATTTTTATATACATGTCAGGTCTGACCAGATCTAGAGTTCCCTGCCACAGAAAAAAAATGTATCAGTTTAACTACACACAGCGCCTGCAGGTCTAAAGGTGGCAGTAAAATTACTTCAGTCTATTTACAAGTCAAATACAATTTAGTCAATAACAACTGACTCCAAAGTTTCACAGAGAGAAAGCCACTGTAATCAAAGAGGTTCAGGTTCTCTTTTAATGATGCTAATGCCAACAGGGGCTAACCATATTTAAAGAATGACCTCCATGAAGGATGATGCAAAGCACCACACAGTCAAAACGAACACCACTGCATGAACCCATCAGTGCACAGAGTGGCATTAACACTGCATTTCACATTTTGTCCACGCACAAAAATACAAGACAATTTAAAATCTGTGGGAGTCTCATGTGAGAGGCATACTCATCTAATGACGACTTTAAAAAAAGATTAAAAAAAGACACTAAATAAGAATGATGGTGTTTAACAATTTTTAAAAACTCATACACCTTATAAAAATGTAGCATGTAGCTGGTGAAAGATGAGTGTTTCTGCAAATGTAACAAGTAGTTTTTGAGAAAATAATCCAATATAACCTGCAAATTAAGGCAGGTGACAAAAAACATTTTCACTTTTGAAAGACTAAAAGCTTGCAAAGCACAAATAAGGTCACCTTCTAGTTATTCTCACATTTTTAAGTTCTAATCCATCTGAATATTATAATTTCAAGTTAAGATTCAGAGCCAGGATGTGTGAAAGTAAAATAAATTACATCTTTTTACTGAACAATCTGTCCCACCAACTCTTAATATGGTAAGTGAAGAACACAGCAGATGTCAGCATGTAACAGACTACTTCGATAGTGTTTCAAGTGGCATTAGACTGACAACAATATACATTATTTGCATAAAAGATGAGATCAAAGAAAGCAGCTTTACATTCTCATTTCCAAAACCTAATGGCCTGCAGGATGTGGCCAAACGTGCCTTTAGTGTTAGTGTACAGCCACCCCATTCATGCATTGCAACAAATGTGCACTTAAATAAGCTGAGTAAGAAAACAACACCATATGTTTTTACACTTGTTGCTGCAGTTGGTTTGGATACTAGCTTATGATGAGCATGAAGACATCTGATTGGCAAGAAAAAGATCACAGTAAAAACATTCAGGTAGAAAACCTGCTCTCCGTTTTTCTCCTACCTCTGCTCAGACTAGTGACGTTCTTCTACTTGGTTAACATTTATGTCAAGGGAAGCTTGAGGCAGGTCAGTAACACTCTTTAGATGCCACAGAACGGTGATGTCTGCCAGTGTTTAAGAGGAGGTAGTAATATGGCTGTGCGGTCAAGTCCAGCGACATCTCTTCCTCTGACAGGCTTCGGGATCAGACGTACAGCCCTCTGAGTCGCTCTCAGATGAGGATGGTCCAGCCAGAGGAGGGACAGGTAAGTGCGAAGGCTGCTCGGGCCCGTCTGGAGTTTCTTCTGTGCTGCCACTATTGAGACTGAGCACCCAACCCAGTTTGTTGTGCAGTAACTGACGAAGGCCTGGCGGCAGTGGCAGCACATCCAGTGTGTCTATACAGTCTGGAAGAAGCTGGCGAAGGCGAGCACAGCAAAGATAGAGCAGTGAGGTGGGTGCAGAGCAGGACCGGATCACCTTCATGCTGCTTTTTGCTGCTGTGGAGCAGGCCATTGGATAAAACCGCTTATTTTGTAGCTCTGTGGCAGCAACACCTAAAAACAAAAGTATAATGCTGAAAGTGGCAATTTAAGACATCGGAGACATAATAAAGCACTGAATAATAACTGTTGATTCATATGTTCAGGAGTCTCAATGCACCTTACTAGATGCATCTCCATAAATGTACAACGGGCTCCAGAAAATTCTTGAATCACAACAAAGCTTTTTTGCTCACTAGAGATTAATTTTGACATTTTGCACAAAAGACTAAAGTTGCATGGAGGAAATTGAAAATCACTGCAAAAGTCAAGTATGTACTGATTTATATTTACATAACACTAACTCACATCAATAATACATTTGAGTAAATATGCATTGAGAATATAGTAGCGCCTTCTTGAAATTAATTCTGGCATAGTATTTACCTAAAATTATCTATTTGTGGCATTTCAGTGCAGAATTTTAAACATAACTCGTACTTCACAACTGGAAACATTATCCCTGTCTCATCTGTGACAAAAACATTTTTGATGGAAAACAACAACCGGATGCTCTAGCTCTTCTACTCAGTTTATATAAATTATGTGTAATGTTGCCTATAACACTATCTTCTGATGTCATTATTCAGTTGAGTTTATGCAGTCTAATTCAGTTTACAGGAAGTCCTATAACGCGCATTTTCTTTTTTTTTTATGAGTTTTCAAAGGTTTGTTTCACATTTTATGAAAACTTGGAGCTGTCAAGTACAAAGAGCTTAACATTTAAATAAAATGAATTTACATAATTAACTAATTGAGGAAATATTTTGAATTTATGTAAAAAATGTTGTAACGTGTTTTGATTTTTTTTTAGAACATTGAAGGTGGGTTAATGTTGGGAATATGAGATAATCATTTCTTTTCTTTGTAATAGCATATGGTGCACAATTATGCTTCACCAAGGCGATGGATCACTGTTCCTAATGTGAATATGTCCCAAGTGTCAAATTCTGCACATTCTGAACACTGAATGGTAGCCATTTGTAAGTGGAGGAGGCCTTGATGATGTCCGATATATGTAATACTGATATATGTAATCACCTCCCAACCCCCAAACATGTACAAACACTCAAATGCACCTTACTTAAATTTACATTTTATTTTTTATTCAGGCTATATTAGGTGATGCTGCTCTTGATGTGAGCCTTAAATGTTTACATTTTTGTCATCATCTTTTTTTACTGTACTATTTTTAATCTATGTAAAATTCTTATTCCTTTGAGAATTCTGGAAATAATTTTGTTCTATGTAATTGCAATGAGAATAAATAATAATTTATTTCCTTAACTAAAGCATTATTAACACACATAACCATGACTACTGGTCATGTGCACATTTTGCTTCCCAATACTTACCTATACATTTTCGATTCTTGAAGAAGGTAAGTGTGCCGTGCCACGTGTCCAAATGGACTCCAATGATAGAGCCCTGTCCAAAGCGGGAAGAGAAGTTCATCTTGTCTCCTTTATGATGCAACAAGCCTGACAAAAAACAAGACAACCAATGAAGTCTAGTTTCTCCACGAAATCTGGAACATGAATTCATCAACATCAGTTATTCATACCTGTGTAAGAAAGACCCCAGCTGTCTGCATCTTTTCCCAGAAGGCTGCAAAATGTATGCCTGTATTTGTCCAGGTTGACATCAGAGGTACCAATGCCTACCATCTACAAAAAGAGTTAAACACAAGTATCTCAGCATGGATCAAGTCCTGTTCAGTTGCTTTTCTCTGGACATCTTTGGAGAATGAATAAACATGAACAATATGTGCGCTATTGTTGGAAAGGATCCGAGTTGTACCATGTCTGTTCCATACACTGGGGATGTCATCTTGATTTCCCAGAAGTGCTGCCCTTCCGCCAGCTCTTTGGAGCCTCGGATTGCTGCCGTGCCACAACTGTACTCGGAGTGGAAATTCACTTTGCGATTGTCGCAGCTCAGTAATGTTGCTGTTGATCGGCTGTTGGCGTCCCAAACCCAGTCAAATTCTAAAACATCAAAAGGACACGGTCACAAACGTACCTCACCTAAATCAGTAGACAAACATTTCACTATCACCATACAAACAAATCAATAGTGAATGATAAAGCAAAATCACAGAATGGCCAAGTGACATAAGCGCTGCCGTGGTTGATAAAAGGTAAAAGGTGTCCCAGCCTACCCTAAACAAATTTTCCTTATCATTACAAAGCACAGGTGAAGCCAATCCGGGCAGCACATAGATTGAATCAAATTTATTTTATTCATCGGGATTTGCTGTGGAAAATGTGAAAAAGGCCCAAATTGCCAAGTCGCAGTGATCACTTCTACCAGAGATCCTTTTTGCTACAATTGATGTAAAATTAATGTGGACAAGATTAAAAGTAGCAGACTGACTTTTTAATCTACGTGAATGATGATTGTACTTTCCAGTGGAATTTTTTGTGCTGTTAGCTTTTCCATTGTTGCACAGATGGGGTATTTATAATGCTCAAATGTTATGTAAAACTACATATGGCACTGTCTAGCAAGAGGACCTCCTAACCTCCAATTAATGCACTTAGATCTTCCTCAAACCTAAAGGAAACGATCGAAAAATGCAGCTCTAGAGACGCCAACCAACAAATCACATTTTCCAAATTAAGGACACATGCTTGTTTGTTGTTCACCTCAAAAACACATGTTCACTTTTATAATTTTAATGGAAATGAAATGCAAAAATGACTTTCCCTACAATGAATTAAATACAGCAGTACCTTGGTCATCCTCGCCACAGTGGCAATCTTTAACCTGGTGAAAGCCTCGCAGACGGGGGTTGTAGCTGGTCTCAGCCTGGGAATCACAGCCGCAGTACGACTCACCAGTAACAGGCACTGCACTGGGAACTGGAGGGATCATGACTGCTGAAAAGTCCGCCTCAGAGTCTGAATCGCTGTACTACAATGAAGAAGGCATACCAAATGTCAGCTGCATTGTGTGTGTAAGCATAAAGTATCGCAAAAAATGTTGTTGCAGGCTGCTTTAAATTAAAACAATGCATTGGAAACTATATCCACAAGTGAAAGCATTAAAAAGCACTAATGTGTAGCATGTGGAATGACTAAATGTTTGACTTCGAGCAGCAGAAACAAGCATTAACAAACATACGGTACTTCTGAGTGGCGCAGGCAAATTAGAAACTTAAGGTTTGACTGCAAGTGAGTGAGTCATGGTCTTGATCCATCTCCCACATTTACTGTAAACAACTGGCATCATATGACACACAAGGACATACAACTTTACAGACACAATCATCCTTTCAGAGCATTGGCCCTCAGAGTAAACAAGCAGTATTTGTGTGCATACCTCCAGGCGGTCATAGCTCCAATCTTCACTTTCAGAGGCTAACACAAGAGCCCGTGCATCAGCGTCTCGCCGTATTCCACCCCAAACATATCGCCACGCACGGCTGTTCCTGCTTCTTCTGGACATGGCAGCAGTGGATCCTCTACTGTGAAGTCGTGGCTGTCAGCTCAGCGTTAGTCCAGCTGCTGAATGAGCAATGCAGGTGAATGATAAATGCTTCATATGACTGTCTCGAGAAGCATGAACAATGAGAGGGACTGTGACATAAGCTGAGATCTGGTTTTAAATGTACCGTTTCTCTTCTTACCTCCGTCAAGAGATTACGTTTTTGACTGTGTTAGTTTATTGATTTATCTGTTTCACCACATAACTTGAAAAGCTGTGAAAGGATTTCAGTGAAATTTTCCAGGTAGGTCAGAGATGACATAAAGACCATTAGATTCTGGGAGTGATCATTGTCTGGATTCAGATTTTTAAAGGATTTTTCACCATTGTGACATAGGGCCAAATTCAACATTTGCTCTTGTAACACTACAAATAGCGCCCTGAAAACTTAACCAAAAATTATAGGATAACACCATAAGACTCTATCAAACTACGAAGTTTGATCCAGATATGAGCAATATTCTGGATATAGAGATCCAGAATGCATATACTAATGCAACAATAATATTTGAACAGGTGAGCAATACAACTATAATTAATCATTACTATAACACTTATGTTTATCACAGCATATGTGTTTCTTTTGTCTTTCAGGCGCATTTTGTTTTCATTGTCAGCTACATGACTTATTTTTTTAAACATTTTTCAACTTGCTGCATTAGAGCTTGAATTTTGCTCGTGCTGATGCCATTTACTGCTTTTTGTCTGCATAGTACAGTATATGTCGGTCTTATTGCATCTTTCATAATGTTTGTATCTTTGCACTGCTAGCATCCTTCACGGTTTAATTTTACACCATTAGTCTAGTTTCCAAACGTTTCTTCAGGACCAAGCTTCATCCACTATAAATTTGAAATGTATTGTGATAACGACTGATAATAAAACGTGTGATGTTTTATCGTTTGTAGCCGTATTGCCCAGGTCTGGGTATTTGAAACGCATTTTCATTAGCTTATTAACATTACAATTATCCTTGGTGCCCTGAGTTCCATTTTATTTGAATTTTTGAAAGGATACACAGTCTACCAGAGTCAACATAAACACCCTCGATTCTTATCTACTTAAAATACACACAATCATACGTTAGATGCAGAGAAACAGGTGATTGTCACCATCAGGGAAATATATTAGTTATACTCCTTATCGTGATTTTTCTTTCTAGCCATGGTTAGCTATTTAGCTTAGCTAACGCTGCAGAACGTATGCATTAGTTGTAGCTGGATAAAACAAGGTCAAGAGCATCACATCTCAACGACGATTGGCATCTAATCGTGTGTATGAAGCTCAGGACTCTGGAAAATGCTGCTGCGTCCACTGTTCATTAACCGTGAAATAACAAAAGTGTGACAGGGGGCGGACTGATTTTGGCTGCTGCTGCAGATTCAGACCTAGCGTTAACTAGCTAGTTAGCCACGGCTAGCTACGTGCAGCTACCGGAGGTGAAAATGTGGCGTTAACGTTACCTGCCTGTTGTTCACGACCAGCGTTCATGAAAATCACTGACAGCTCACACGGCCGCGGTTCCTTTGGACCTACCTTAGCAGCGAATACACGACCGCTGAATGAGTGGCGAGTTCCGCTTCCTTTTCCCATGACCTACTTTAGTCTGACCGTAAACAATAACACGCGCACACACACACTCCTCATAGGAAGTTTTCATTACAGAGACTTATGTAATGCATTGACTAAAAATGTGGGATTATTCATTTAAACACAAGCATGTAATCCTCCCTCACTTTATTTATAGAGTCAAGTTCATATTTACCTTGATTCATTTCAAGGGAAAGGGCTATTTTTCCTACAGTACACCTGCCCTAAGATGCTGTACATTTACCAGTCAGTCTTTGCAAGTGCACTCTTTTATGCTGCGGTTTGCTGGGGAAGCAGAATCCCACAGAGATGTGAAACACCTGGACAGACTGGTTTAAACCAGTGGATGGACTCATGAGGGGCTTTGGTGGACAGGTGCACATAGAAAAAGTTGGAGGACATCATGATCAATCCAGACCATCCTCTTAACCTCATTCTGTCCAAACTAATTAATTATCTCATCCTATTATAAACACATAGTCTCAATGCATAAGTGTTTCAACTTTCCATCCAAATAGCATAACATTTTCAGCCTGTGAGTGTACTGCTTAATTGTATTTATTGTTCCATGATACTTGTATACCACTGTATTGTTCTTTCCATTTTAAAAGCATGGGCAGGGACAAAGACTTCAAATAAGCTGAAGTTAGATGTCTTATGTACCTCATATTTTCCCAACTGTTTGTGGCAATGTTGTATGTAACCTCCCTGTTAAATAAACTAAATAAATCAACAGCTGCAGTGGACCACTAACATCACTACACTGCAGTGTTTACCATGGTTTACTGACCATGGTATTACTGTGCTCAATTGGCCTGCCAACTCTCCTGACCTGAACCCCATAGACAATCTGTGGGATATTGTGAAGAGGAAGTTGAGTCACCAGACCCAACACTGTGGATGAGCTTAAGGCCGCTATCGAAGCATCCT